>JAULKK010306573.1:0-12213 GCA_032355705.1 Rubia peregrina
ATTTATATTTAGGGTCAAAGTTTGTAAAGTTTGACTCTCAAAAAGTAATTAGGAAGTTTAAAGTGGGACGGAGGGAGCATTAGTTTGAAGATATTGATTTGATGTAGGCAAAACTTCATCTGTTTGGAACTAAATTTCATTGGATTCAAATTGAAATCCAGTTGTTTGAATCGGACCTACTTCATAAGTATGCTTGAAAATCCATCCGTTCTTATTGTGATTGGATGTTGAGCTTCTTGCAGGTCTAATTGGATTGATTGATCGGAGAACGTTCGGTTGATTAGAGAATTCATCGGAGAGTGAAAGGTTTAGGAGAGTGAAAGGTTTAGGAGATGGAAACATGTTGGTTTTCCGTGCATTTTCTATGCGAGAATTGAGTGAGGAAGAAAGGTTATGACCCAACCCAAAACAAATAACCCGACTCGCAAAAAATTACTCAAATTTTGTTAATTACAAATAGATCTATGACACGTCTTTAAGTTTATAGACAGATCACCTATTTAGAGAGCTTATCAAATATAAGTACCATCTACTAAATGCAATTTATCTAAGAACAATATTTTCTTGTCTTTTTTATAAATAATTTAACAATCATTCTAAAAAGTAACCATAGCTGTATTCTATTTTTCTTTTCTTTTCAAAAGCACCCCAAACGGGAGGCTGGCCTTAGAAAACCCCAAAACCAGAAATCTCTCCATAATTGCCCTCGGTATAGTAATGTGTTATAATAAAATAATTGCAAAAACCAAATTATATTGAATGGATTTGGTGAATAATCAAGGTAAATGAAATTGTGCATGCGCTAAAAGTAAAACTAGTGAGGTAGAGAGTTTTACACCAGAAAGCATCGCTAAAGATGCACAAACCTACTCTAAACAGGTCCAAAATGCAGATTCTGTGCAACAACTATTATGTTCATACAAAACCATCTCTAACATTGCCATCATCAGAAGTGTTGGACCCTGAATTTCCACTCTCCTGTCACCGTAACATAAGACACGAATTCGACTCCGAGTGCTTCCGCCTTTTGAACCAGCATCTTCCTGAACTTATCAACCTTCGGACCATCGACGCACTCTTTCCCCGTACTCTTCCCAATGCATTTGACATTCAATAGAGTTACCTCAGCAGGCTTGTTCAAGCCTTTCCCAGCTTCTGGTTTCTCGCCATCGCCCTTGTAAAGAGTCAACTCCCTGGGCTCAAACTTGATCATGGATTCAAGATCAAGGTTTCTCACATCTGTTTCGCCAAGAAACTTGATGTAACCGTGACCACTTCTTCCAACCACAAAGTCCTTCACGCGGCTGCAGAATCCTGGTTCAATTCTTTCCTTTTGAATTAGCTCCAGAATAGGAGGGCTTGTATAGTAATCCGGAGATCGTATCTTTGGCATCATTGCTTCGACATCATGAGCTGAAACCTCATCTGTTTCAAAGGAAGAAGCATCCAATGGTACACTGATGTTTAGCTTGAGTTTCGCAGAAGAGCCTGAGCCATCTTTTGTGGTGTCATGGGCATCAGACTTTCCTACTAACCGGAGCAGGAAGTCAGAATATGCAATAAATTAGCAGAAGTTAACCATACACATCAATAAATGGTACTCACCAGTCTCTGATTTTGAAGACTTCTGTTCCAGCAAGGATAAATTGCTTAGTAATTCTGTTTCTAGAGATCCATTCCCTGTGGAGTTTTGGACCCAAGACTTGGGATTTTGCGTTGGAATCAGGGAAGTGGTTGCTTCACATATCCCATGATCATAAAATGGAACCTGTTACAAACAGAGATGTGAAACAATGTAAATTAGTAATGGTAATGTCTTCTTCCAGTTTATGCAATCACTTCTCTAGCTACAACATACTGATTTCAAGTTTCAAACTGTGTCATGAATCTCACCTTTCGGCCTTCGGTTCTCATCTTGTACTTCTCAAATGAGCGAGTGCGACAACGTCGACCTGAATTCAAGTTCCTAGCTCTAGACAAGGAAGCTGTTCTGATGGGAGTAGAAGTGCTCAACGTCTGCGATGCACAAAGGAGAGAAAAGAGACGCATAAAATGCAAAATAGAACGTCAGACTGCAATTTTTTCACCATGAGTATATTCTGGTATATCAATGTAACAACTAGCTGAAGTACAAGTAATTGAACAATGAACATATTTATTACTCGTGCCACACTCACCGGTATGCTTGAAATTCCACACTGAGAAGTGGGCGCTGGAGATGGCGGGGACATAAATGGTACACCAAAAGGACTTGTAAAACCAGGGGGGTTGATGGTAATGTTTATCGGACCATATCTGAGAAATATATAGAATCTTAATTACTGCTCAGGAGGAAAATAACAATGAGAGAGGCGCACATAGATATAAACACTTAACTATATCGCAAAAAGTATTTTCCTATTAAATTCTAAGATTTGATGAAAGACTATTAATCTTTGCAGACTACGCTCCCGGGATTAAGTAGAGGAGTAATTTTAAATCAAGTGAGAAATTTGCAAACACTGTTAAAAAGAGCTTATTATCAAATAAGAGGACCTGGAGCTATAGAGCTATCAATACCAATGACTAAAATACTAGAGCACAAGTGTTGTTCAGTACTTACGGTTGCACGCCAGTGCTCTGGTTAGGAGTTTCTGATTTCAAAGCTCCTGGAAGGAGGCACAACAAGAAAAGGTTCAGTAGCAAGAACTACAGAAATCTGTCAGTTCACAACAAAATGTAAAAACTTACCTTCTGTTGATTGTCCAGAGATTTTATCAGTGCTGACTTGAGTTTCTGGGGAATTTTCAGTTTTCTGAGGAACCACATTATGTCCAGGCTGCAAAAACATTAAGTTCATCACAAGATTTTATAGTATCATATAGTGTGTGTTCTATATAAGACAGCTTGAAGGGGCTTACCTCTGGCCATGTAAAAGCAGTTGGAGTGCTTGTCTGAGTTGAGAAAGCTGAAGTTGAGGTAACTTTGCTCCAAGGTTCAGCTCTGGTTGGCACTACTGAAGTAGAACTTTGTAATTGACAAAGAACTGGGGTATCCGGAGAAAATTGGCCAGCATATCCTATTCCAATTGGATGGGTATGAGTAGACAATGCATTTGTCAGAAGATTGGCCAAAGTTCCTGCTTCAGTTGATACATGTTTTTGAAATAGCGAACCACAGCAACATGAACCTCCGAATCCAGTTGATGTTGCACTTGATGTATGTGTTTGGATCGGTCTTGAAGCTGCAATTTGCCAAAATAAAAGACATCAGAGGAGAAACATAGGAAACAATAAGAAGACTACGACGAAATGGAAAAACACAAACAGGCCTACTTAACACTGCTTACCATTATAGTTTTCCAACCTCAACTCTTCATGACTTTTGTTACTGTATGGAGGTGTAGCAGAAATGGAGATAAAATTTTCATCATCAGCTGCTGGAACACCACCTTCTGTAGTTGGAACATCTGAAAATACTGCACCTCCTCGAGGTGAAAAACTAAAAGCACCTCCTCGAGATGAAACACTAAAAGTAGATGGTCCAAATTCTAGGCTACCGATTGCAGATGTAGCTTGAGGCCCTGTAAAAATACACACACATACATTAACGGACGGAAAAGTAAGAGACAGTTATGTGACCATATATAGGCTTACTTATTTCTTACCATTACAACTCGAGGTTTGATAGTCTTCCAACCTCAACTCTTCGTGACTCTTGTTTTGGTATAGAGGCATGGCAGAAATGGAGGTAAAGTATCCATTGGGTATTAAAGGACCTAAGCCACCATCATCAGGAGTTGGAACATATGATGCTACACTAGTTCCTTGAGGCGGAAAACTAGTAGTTGACAAATTTGATGGTTGAGGTTGGCTTGGAAAGGTGAACATAGGCAATGCACTTGACATAAAACTCCCCCATGGTGTTGTTCCAGTTGACGTACTAGGTATTTGAGGTTGGCTTGGGAAGGTGAACGCAGGCATTGTACTTGAAGTAGAACCGCCCCCAGTTCCAGTTGACGTACTAGAGGCTTTAGGTTGGCTTGGGAAGGTGAACACTGGCAATGTACTTGACATAGAATTTCCCCAAGGTGTTCTAGTTGATGTACTAGGTACTTGAGGTTGGCTTGGGAAGTTGAACGCAGGAAATGTACTTGACATAGAATTGACCCAAGGTGTTGTTCCAGTTGAAGTACTAGGTACTTGAGGTTGGCTTGGGAAGGTAAACTTAGGCAAAGTACTTGAGGTAGAATTGCCCCAATGTATTGTTCTAGAGGCTTTAGGTGGTGGTATTGTTCCAGTTGACGTACTAGGTACTTGAAGTTGGTTTGGAAAGGTTGAAGTAGGAGATGTGCTCGACGGAATCCATCCTCCAGAAGTTAATGGAGGAGATGATGTCTGTGCTTGATAGTGTTCCGGAGTACCGATCACTGGCCCTGTACAAATTACAATAAACATCTATGCATTCACTGATTGAAGTTGACATTGGAGTAGCTCATACAAATAGTATCCGTAAACTCCCTCCATCCCATAGTTTACTCACACAAAAAAAATCATTCATACTTATTTAACCATGACCATAAAATTTAAAATTGAATTGATATACAAGTAATAACATCACCTTCAGATATCTTGTTAGCCACATTGCCACGTATATTTTCCAACATAATATCATGTAGTGACATTTTATGTGTCACCATATGTTTTCAAAGATATAAAACAAGTTTATTGAAAACCATCCAAAAAACCTGTAAAATGAACTCGGGGACGGAGGGAGTATGCACTAATCATCTAACACAGATTCAAAAAAAACAACAATAACAATACAAAGCATGAACACAGGATCAATCTTGCAATAGAAAACTGAAGGAGAAAAAAACAATCGGGCAGTACTAACCTCCAGAAAAAATAGACGATGTGGCAGAGGCAATTGCAAAAGAATTTGGTCCTGTGTAGCTCCCAAACCCAAATCCTGATTCAGGCTTCCCGCTCTCGGACTGCCCAAACACTGTTCACCGCACAAACAAACCAAAAAACAGAGTCATTGATGCCGGTTTCGGGCACGAATGCGAAACATAAATTGTGAGAAAACATACATAAATTGTGAGAAAACATACCTGATGGAGCTCCAAAAGGAGAAGAACCAGGCATTATGATTAGCTAGCTAAGGAGTTGGGCGATTCTCTGTGTATTTATAGTAAGACTGTGTAAGTATGGCAATGGCGGATGGCGTGTTGTTGACGCTTGGCGGTTACACAAGAAACGAGTAGCTTTATTTCTAAGCGCTTACTCCGCTTAGTTTTTAAGCCTTTGTTCTGCGCGCCACCCCCTCCACTTTTTATTAAACTCTCACTTAACTACTAATACTTTAGGATATTCACATTCGAGTCCCTGTTTTGATAACTGGATCGGGTTTCTTCGAACGTCGTCGTTTCCAGTCACGTTTGTTTTAAAACAGGGAAACATTTTCCGAGTCTCCGGCGACTGAGTGAGCTTCCGGCGACATGGACAGCAAGTGGCGGCGGAGAGAGCTGCAGTTTCTGGTTCTATACGCGATCTGTTTCAACGCTTTTGTCATTCACCGCTCTCTGCAACTCTCCCGCGGTGCGTTAACTTGCTACTCTTTTTCTCGTCATTCATTCGCTAATGTTTCTGTTTGCATTATTTTATTTAAAAAATTGTAAATACAGATTATCAGTCTCAGCTTCACGGTTTGCGCCCTGGGTGGATCGCTAACCGCTTCAATGTATGTCTTTTTTTAATATCTGGTTGATTTGTGGCTTTGGATTTTGTAGGATGGAGAAGCATATTGTCCTAATTTCCCTGTTTCATTTTTATTTTCCTCAGGATGTGTCTGATGCGCAATGGAGGAATTTTCGAGGGAATTTGCAAATTCTGAGTGTGGTTTTCGGGTTTTTTACACTGGTAGCTAACATGTTTAGATCATACTGCGACTTGAAAGCCAAGGGGATGGCGATTGTTTGGCTGTTTATTTCATTGGTTTACTTGTCGTATTTGCACGGGGCTTGGTATATTCTAGCATCTCATAGTCACGGCTTCTTATGTCCATAGTCATTATTCTTGCTAACATTTTGTTTCTCTTTTGCATGTAGCTTCGTCTTTATACTTGCCATTGCTTCGGCTAATTTTTTACTGGTGAAGGTGCGTCATTTGAGTGTTGATTTGGGTAGTCGCTTTACTACATGTGCATTGGAGACTGCACTGGTGTTATTGCGTGATACATTTCTTATACAGTTCTAATTTATAGTGTGTTTTTATGTTCTCGGATATTTGGCAGAACAAAGTACTTCTTGTATATGCTGTGGGTTTTTAATTTGTCATTTCTGTTCAGTAATCGTGTCTATTGAAGGATACAAATTTTTGAATTTTGGGTAAGTAAGCTTTTTTATTTTTGTTTTTTATTATTATTTTCATCAGCAGTATGTGTAGGATTGGTGAATAGCCAGCCTATGATGGTCATAAGTTTTCTTGTACTCCTAACTATCTGGTGGTTATGTATTTTTCTCTAATAGGCCACCTTTTGCTTTTCTGGATGGTTTTCGGGGTACCTTCAGATGGCATATCTGATTTAACTTTGGTATTTGATTTGCCTTATTGCATTGGTAGCTGGGACTCAATGACAAAGTATTTTCTTCTCTGGCTTCCTTCAGTTAGCACAAATTCAAGTGATGCACTATATATGTAATATTGTAATGAAATATTAATGTGCTACACTTATCTGCTTGATTGTTTTTTAAAAATGAATGAGTTTCCTTTTTAATTTGCTGAAGATTTGAAGTTGTGTTACATTTAAATGTCAAGTATACCTTTCGTGAAATACTGTGCCCACTGTCACGTTTGATTGATAATATGAATAATTTATTTGACCCTGATTGATAAGTTATTCTCACGAGCGGATTTTCTAGTCTCAAGGTCAATTGAAATGTTTCAAAAGATAGAGGAATGCCATTGGTAAGAAAAAATATTTCTTATAAAAATGAATATACAGTGATCGCAGTCTTTATCTCACTAAGTGGGGTTGGTTATATGGATCACACAATCATATTTCGCCATTGTTCTGTCAAAACACATAGTCTCACATATATTTAGATATAGCACGTCTCTTCTCTTTTTCATTTTTTTCGTATGTACACCAATGCTTCTAGGTTCCGCATGGTCTTCATTCTTAGATATTGCGTTGAATGATATATCAACATTTGCAATTCCTTTTCTGGCAGTTGTGCTGCGGATGATAAGCTACGGTTATGACTACCATTGGGCAGAGAAACATAATCGATTTGACCAAAAGGTGCTTTACATTTAAATCTATATGTAATCAGTTAAAATAATTGCTAGGACTATCCATGGAGTGTTGTTCCCGAATTTTGAGGGGTGTGGTAATCACATATTCACAAGTTTTAATAAGAATAAATAAGATAATCAGTACTTAGTACATGGTCAAACTCTACAGACTATCTGAGCAATGTTTGCAGAAAATATGCTTGAAAAATTAGAGTATAAGAAATTTCTGTATCTTAGATTCTTTCTGTTTTTGGTGATTACAGAAGCATATTGAGCGTTGCAGTACTTGTTCATGCGGAAGAACATGCTATTACTCGTTGCAGGTGATCTTTTTCTTCAAATTAATCATAATATTCATTACTGAGAGAAGTAGCCTTCCAATTGTGTGTAATGCTTTTTTTCTCTTGTAATTTCAGGAAAGGAGTGTTCAAAGTGACAAGTTCTCCTTTGCTATATATTTGTGCTACCTGATTTATGCGCCACTTTATATTGCTGGGCCAATCATTAGCTTTAATGCATTTGCTTCACAGGTTAGTACCTGTATATCTTTCTCCCAAACTTTTCTCACCTGTCATTGTGTCACAATTATTTTGTGAGGCATGTGAATGACAGTTTCATCCTGTAGCCATCACTGAATACTGAAATCATGTAATTATTCACGTTCGATTAATTGGGGCTGTCATAAACTCATTTTGACTTCCAGAATGTCTCAGTGTCAGCTACTTTTTCTTAGACCCATATACACACTCAAACATCAAACTTGAATTTTCTCAGTTTCACTGCAAATGATAAACAATGAATTTTTCAAGAAAAAAGTGACTAAGCCTGTCACTTCTGAAGTGAATGTTTTTAACAACTTATCTCATTCATTGTTCTTGCAGTTGGACAAAACTCAAAACAGTTATTCGTCAAGAGAAATTGCTTGGTATGGTTTGCGCTGGGCTACAAGTCTGTTTTTAATGGAACTAATGACGCATTTCCTTTGCTATAATGCATTTGCCACCAGGTTAGTAGTTTAGAACTGAACCTTGTATCGTTTAATCTAGCTGGTAAATTATATGATTAAATTGTCTGATTTTACTTCTTAGTGGCATATGGAAACAGTTATCTCCTTCAGACAACTTCATCATCGGATATGGGGTAAGTGCTGATATCTCTCATAGCTTCCATTTGGTAGCCTGTTGCTTCAAATTGTGCTTTGAACAATGTAAAATTGTTGTTCAAGGGGCAGGGATGCTATGTACAGTGCTTGTAACCACTGCATACAGCGTTCTTCTGATGCAATCAGTTCGGATTCCATGCCTTCCAAGTAGTTTACTATCAATTTAACCAACACACATCCTCTTCTACATGCAGGTCCTTAACTTCATGTGGCTTAAATTTTTTCTACTGTGGCGATATTTTCGATTCTGGTCATTGGTAAGTTGGTGAAGCTAATACTTATTAATAGCATTTGAGATATTAATTTCGCATGATTGGATCCTACGTTGCTTCTTTTACTGAACTGTTTTGGAAAGGATATCCCATCATAGTTTGCATAGTTTACATATTATGTGAAACTCTGTGGAAGTTTCTTTTCTGAATTTTTTAATGATGCCCATACAGATCAATGGAATTGAAGCCCCTGAAAATATGCCAAAGTGCTTGAATAACTGTCACAACCTTGAAACATTTTGGAAAAATTGGCATGCTTCCTTTAACAAGTGGCTTGTCAGGTAGAGTCTTCATTACTCATCATAGTTTAAAGATCAATCTTATCTTTTACCTATTTTTCGTCTTTGTTTATGCTTGAAGGTATATGTACATTCCCCTCGGAGGCAATAAAAGAAAGCTTCTTAATGTATGGGTGGTTTTCACTTTTGTAGCCATATGGCATGATTTGGAATGGTAATGATAGATTCTTTTGAGGTTTGTTTATGGTTTCAGTAATCTCGCTGTTTTCAAATCCTTATAATGTTTTAAATCTTCTCCAATCACTTCAGGAAGCTTCTTTCTTGGGCTTGGTTGACTTGTGCTTTTTTCCTGCCAGAGATTCTTGTCAATTATGCAGCTAAATCATTCCAGGTGAGGTAGTTTTCAGCAAAAATGAACCTCTGATATTCCAAGAAGAGTAGGAGAACTAACTTAGCCTCTATCGTCATTGCCTTAATATAAAATAACCACTTCCCGCCAAGCATATGAGAATAGGATTCTTTTGAACGTAAACTAACTTATCTGGACCTTTTCAACCTCAAAAGATATGCTTACAGAATTCCGGATATGAAAGAATATAGATAGGATGAAAAGGACAGGTGTTTTCTAACACCTTCATGTGCAGGAAAAAAAATGGTAATGTACTGTGTACATACCACTTACTGGTTTTGTTCTTGGTGTCATTAGGTGCAGGGCTCTTTAGGGGAATTTGCTTTTCGTGAACTTAATGTGATTGCTGGTGCTGTTACCATCACCTTTCTCATGGTTGGTTTGCTTCTGATATGAGTTGCAATGCTCTTGCATGATTGCCTTCTTTTCTCTACAACTTGGTTTAACATTTGATTTGTCCAGAATGATCGATGGTCTTGCTTTAAAGGTGTTGGGAGTTTGATTAGTGCATGTAACTGTATTTGTTAATGTGTGGATCTTCAGGTGGCAAATCTTGTTGGATTTGTCATCGGACCATCAGGAATTAATTGGTTGATTTCCGGAGTCTTTCAAAAACAAGGTTAGTTTATTTCCGTCATATTTCGAATGGTAACATGATGCCAGCTTACCCAGTACCTGTTGATAATGCAGGACTGCCTACATTAGGAGGCATGTTTGTTAGGTAAAGGATTTAAAAGCGAACTCTTTGTAGTTTAATGAAGTCTCCAATGACCAATGTATCTAATTAAGCTACAATTCTTGCACAGCTCATGTTCCACATCTCTGATGCTCAGCAACAGTGGCTTCACAAGAAATTATGTAAGATGGCGATGGCTCGTGGTACAGTCATTCGAGTTTCTATAGTCTTTCGTATCAGGCTTGGAATTTTGATGCTCTCAAACGTATGGTGGTAAGTTGATTTTGGATCCTTGGTTACTGACAAACAGCAAGTACGTCTGAACTCTGAAGGCTGTTCACGTCAGAAGCATTAAGGTGATTCACCCATTGGCCCTCTGTCCAGGGTACCGTCGTTCAGAAGAGCATCAGAATTGGATATGATTATTGTAATTTTGTTCTATATTTTTTTATATAAGTATACTCTCTTTTGTTCTTCGTCAATTTATTTGGAGTGGATAGAGGGTTGTGGTGGATCGAGTTAATACACCTCATTATCTTATGCGCTCCAGCTTATCTTCTTATGATAAAACATTTAGATATTTTATTCCATGTCTTACAAGCTTTCAGTTTTAACTCACATTTGCTCTTTTCGTAAATATCATGGGATATATATAAAGGGAAGGGTTCAATACACTCCCTTATTTATATACCATTTTTTTACCCCAAATCATAACCATCCATCTAATCTCACTTATTCATCAAATCTATTTTTAGCAAAACAATCTCAACCATGAGATTAGATTAGATGAATGGTTAGAATTTAGTAAAAAATAGTGTATAAATAATGGAGTGTATTGAACTCTTCCCATATATAAATCACCTTCCTTTTTAAAAAAAAAAAATCACCTCCAAATCCATCTCAATTCCTTTATGGCTAGAAAAAGAAGAAATGTTTTTTTAAGCCTTTCAGGATATTAGAATGGCAGAAACAGTGCGCTATCGTAAATGTTATACTAGTAGCGCTTCTAGTTAGTTTCTTCCGCCAAGATAATAATCAAAAGAAGTTCGTTTCTCCCCTTGTCATGTGCTTTTTACATGAGCAAAGTCAAAATGCTGAGACAAATCATGATGAAAGGGGTATGCCTACCGAAACAAGTATGCACTGAGCCTCTGCGAAGGAAATAGAAAGTGCGGGTTGGATACATCAATATCTACGTACAATAAACCTTGGAAGGACTACTTGAAGGAGAGCAAGAAATGCAAAAGGAAAAGATCCATGACCGATGAGCAAACAAACCACCTGCAGAAACATGGGTCTTTGATTAAACTTCTCAAATCAAAAAAATAAGATGAAGAGAGCACAATCAATTCAAGATAATGGATTCAGAAAAAGAACAGAAAAAAAGGTCTACGGTAAGCTATTTGCAAGTGAGAAATTATATATGCTCTTGTGTGCATGACTCAAGATTCACCACAGTCGAACACTCAATCAAGACCAACAGCAAAGTGAGAACTTGGATCATGTTTCTGACTCAAATTCAGCAGGGTCAAACATTCAATCAAAACCAACAGAAAAACACATTGAATAGGTGCAGAAACACTGTATAAGAAACAAGGTAAATGTAGTTCAATAAGTTTCTGCATTACCACAATCATGTTTCTAAAGAGTTTACTCTTGTAGAAAGCAACAAATATAAGAAAGTAACTAAAAAATTGTACCATTCCACCACAATGCTGGGTAGATAATTGAATAGTTGAGAGAGAAGATGATCATTTCTTCTTCTTAGCACTACCAGCCTTTGACTTTTTGCTGCTGCTTTGTTTTTCCTTTTTATCTGTTGTTTCCTGCTGTTAAAAAACCATAAAACTTTAGAAACTCTGTCAAGCTCCGACTATAAAGACTACGTGCAAACAGATCAATTGCATTGAAAGTCAGAAACTAGTATCATGAGCTTAAGGTAATGACAACGAAGCTTCAGTAGTGATAGTGATGTATCAAAATTTTCCAATGGCTCAAAAAGATACAATGTGTGATGACTTATTTAGGGATGGCAGTGGGTCGGATTTTGGTGGAGGTCCGCCCCGCATCCGCCCCAATAGGGCGGGTATGGATGTAGTTTTAGTGGGGGTGGAGCGGGTATGGGTATGGAAATTAATACCCCCCATGGGTAGTGGGTTGGGCATGGATATTAGT
>JAULKK010306591.1:9424-22375 GCA_032355705.1 Rubia peregrina
CTGCGAGAGCTGTTTTTGTTCCCAACTATCAACTTTGAACCAAATACTATTTTTAATTCCTCCAAGTGCCATGGCTTTTGATTGTCCAAAAATCTTTGGTAAAACCAAATACTTCTCATGGATGATAGCCTCTGCCATCTGTATTACATCCACCATTTGTGATTTATCTTGTTTGACTGTGTTTGGGCTCAACATTATCGATAACTTATCATAATTTACTCTCTGTCCCGATGCTTCCTCACACTGTTGCAAAACCATCTTTAGTGCATATACCTCTTGAAGAGTTGCTAGCCCTAGAATTAATGTATTACCTGTAAACAAGAGGTGGAATAGTGTCAGTGCCTTCCTCGCAATCTTCAGAAAATGAAGATTATTTAGTCTAATCTCATTATGTGCCAAATGAGAGAAGATCTCACTACCAGAAGTTCTAATTTCATGCTCTTGTTGGATTTTCATGTCAAAAAGCTAAGAAATTGTGCACATCTAACCTCCTAACACTTAATCACATGTTCTCAAACAACCCATAGCATAAATAAAATAAACATCAAAATTAATGGCATGATAAATGCCAAGCAATAAATGTTTATGAAAGAGAAAAATAGCGAATCTCACTACATGGGTTTGGAAGATTCAATTAATTGCTCTCAAGTGATAATTTTAGCAAATAAAAGTAATACTAACAATCAAAGATGAACTAAACATAATCCAAATGAAAAAGAAGAAGATGAAAAGGGAGTAGAAACTAGGGTTTTGAGTTGCAAAAATTGGGAAGAAAGAGTTGGTGAAGAGAGAGGCTAAAGTGTGTCTTTTATAGTAAAACGAAAGGAACAAAAGATTTTGGCCACACGTCCGTCACGAGTTGCGACCAATTCTTTGCAAGTCGCGGCAGAGACCAGAAACAACATCTTCAAACTTTTCTTCTCCTTGTCTCATGGTGTCCCATTCACTTCACTTCTCATTAAATCTTCAAGTCTTCAAAAATATGAACTTCAAGGCCTTCAATGGTCTTCGATATTCACTCGATGTTATTGCCCTGTCACACAAAATTCACTTGAAAATTCATAAGAGTGCAAAAGTCGCACGTAACTCTCCTAAGAGAATTTCGAGGTAAAACACAAGATCTAGATAACAAAAGCGCACAAAAGTGAGTCCAAAAATCCCAAAATAACCACATAAAATGGACACATAATTGTCCTTCGGGTTTTGTGAGGTCGAATATAATTTTTCTAAGATTAATTAGGCATCGTTGCCACCATAGGAAGAGGATTGTGTCAAGTTGAAGGAAGACATCAAACTCCGCCTAGCTAAATAAGAGGTACTCCTTCTTGATGACACTTAACCATATGCGGGTAATTGTTCCTACCGTAGCTCGTGGTTAGGCTTTAGTTGTTACTCCTACCAGCTTCGTTGAAGTGTTTAAGGCTGGCGGTATATCCCTTGTCTGTGGTGGATGAGACGCTGCTAGGGGTGATCCGCCGTGAACGGATCTATCTGCTAGCATCATTGAACCATGATCGTGATAGCTAAACAATTCTTCAATACGTCACTCCGGGAGTGATGGGGGTAGAAACTCTAGTGGCAAAGCCAGGTCAAAAGTGTTTAATTTGAGTATTGATAATTGAATGAATTAAACAAAGGAATACCTCAATATTTATAGGTTTTGATCCCTAGAGATCTTCCAATCATGTTATGATAAATATTTTCTTTCCTTATACGATTATTGTCTTACTATAATGGAATTACCATATATTAGTATTCCATAATTTTACCTAGAATGGAGGTGTAATCTGAAACTATAATTTAAATTAGAAGATCTTCCGCTTGACTGCCAGGCTTTGGCCCATTGAAAAATGTGATATAGACTTAGACTCAAAAGTAGGATACCAGCATGGCTTTTGGTCAGAATGGATTTTTGGTTCCAACCCTTATCAGCTGCTTATGGTAATAATTCACTAATCTTAATTGCCTTCACTTTATCTTTTGGGTCTAAATTGATCAGTTCTTTCTCTTCTCCCAGATCAATTGGTTTTTTGTCAATTTCTAAGTCACAACTTTTAAACCCTGTATTAATCATAAGTGGGGCATTGTGTTTCACCTTTGGTTTTATTGCTACTATCATGCATAGTCTAGCCATTGGTCGGTTTTCTCTAATGGTTTTCACTCCTACTGGCATTGGAAATTTCAAAATCAGGTGGTAGGGTGACCAAATTTCTTTGGTTGCATTCATCCATTTCCCTCAAATAATGATATTAAAAGGGTTAACGACATCCAGAACAAACAAAAAAGTCATACATGACAATACAACTCTTATCAAATTCGCATATGGTTACTAGCAACTAAATATCTCCTAATGCTGACTCTGCTCTTTAGGAGAATCTGACCAACGAATGTTTTTAGGTATGTTCCTTTGAAGCCAATCTTATCAAAGCAACATATAAACGTAATTTCCACCACACTTGTATCATTCACAAATACTCAATGAACTGTAGAATTACCTACCTTAGCCACCATGACAAAAATTTAATTGTTTAGCAATGTCTTTGGCACGAAGTGCTCACAATAAATAGTATTAATTGGTCTCTGTAAATCCTTTTGTCGGATGGTTATTCTAGAAGCATGTATCTTGCTCTTGCATCTATGCTTTGTCGAACAGCATCTCAGTGGATCTGTAGATCGAAAGTATTATCTTCTTTGGCCTATTGTTTGGTACATACTCTCTGCACTCAGTAACGGTTGTCAATTTTTTATTATTTGGCTTTGCTTGAGGATGGAATGTACTTTTTCCTCTACCAGTAACATATCCCCTGTCAATAATCTTATGTTGTATAAGTTGTCTTTAACACAGATCCTCTTCGATCTGTCATATCAAGTCAAGATAATTTTCACCATTATGTTTGTGATCCTTATGAAGAGACTGCAAATATTCCCTTGGTATTCGCACGTCTCCATGGTTTTGCTAGATTTATTTTTGTGTCTTTATTAACAGTGTTCTAATGAAGCATTCCTGCTTCCCGGTGCCTCTTACTTCTCGGAGGTATTCTATAATTTCCCCTTTTCAAAGAAGTGTTCTGAGGGTATTCGCTTGCTTGCTTTTCACCTCGTTCATTTTCTATTTTATGGCTGTTTGTTTCCTACGTGAGAAGTATCTTTCCACCATTTTCTGAAAGTCTCAAGCATGTCATTGGTCAGTTTTTTTTTTGTAGAAATATCCCGGGTGCATCCCATTCATAAAATTCACCCAAAGACATTTGATGAGTTCAATATCAGACTTGCAAGCTCTTTGATACAAAGAAATCATGATAGTTAGTTATGCCCTCTCCAAATTGTGCTACATTCTTGAGGTTTGCAATGGTTTTGAGAAGCTTATGTTTATGATAAAGGCAACCAAGGAATTGATCTGTCAATTGAGCCCGTGAACAAATACTTCCTCTTGGTGAGTCTTCGTATCAGATGATTTTTGTGCTTGTTATGAAAATGTAAAAAAAACTTTGCAAACAAGTTTGATGGATGCATCACAAAAATACATATTATTTCAGCATGAATGCAAGAAATTTTTAGGATCCATGGTGTCATCGTATACATTTGCAAGTTTGTTGTTAACGGCGATTCATCGACATCATCATCAGCTTTGTTGTTCCTTAGTTTTTCCATGTACTGAAGGTTTTCAAAGTTCATGATAGTTTTTTCTCCTTAATGTTCACTTAGATTTCTGGGAGGCACCCCTGACTCTTGATGAGACCAAGTCTATGGCTTTTGGTGAGTCCCCTCATTCTCCTTTATCGTGTTAGTGTGCCAATACATGATGACATTTGATAAATAACGCATCAAAACTTTCCAAAATAAATGTCTTTATATATTTAACAAGGACACTATATGAATGATGTATTAATATTGGCATATGAGGACATTTTTCGAAGCATGGTTTCTTTTTTTTTAAATGGTTAACAAACTAGATAGCCATCGAATAAAATCACATTTTCATTATCCCATTTGAGATTCAAACCCACTCCATTATGATAGTTTCAACCACTAGGAAAACGTTAAATTCAACACTTTATTTGAAGTACATATATCCACACTCTATGAATTGTTAAACACAAAAATAGTTCTAGGACAACACACGTAAAAATTGAAATGTTTATGTGGGAAATCTCTGACAACATGACTAATTCAGCATTGAATATTTTTCTAAACAAAAGTATTGAAACATATTTCTTTTTCAATCAAAGAAAAGAAAGGATAAGAGGAAATATTAAATATAATTGTCTAATAGTGATTGTTACATTTTATATTTGTATAATTAATTAATAGTATATGGTTTAGTTACCTTCTACTGGTTGCAAATTTGATGGTCTCAACTGTGACAATTTTTAATAGATTTGAGATAATTGATGTAATTAGTCACACGTCTCTATATCGTAATGGAAGTCTAGAATATTACATGAATCAGATTATGCAATTCCTTCAACCGAACAAAATTACAGGATTACAATAAAAATATGGAGGCTATAAATAATTGATCAACCATTGTCTGAAAAATATTCTGAAACTGCATGAAATTCTTCTATCAGAGTTGATAAGAGAACCGTTTGCATCATTCTACATCTAAAGAAGAAGGTTTAAGTTCTTTATCAATGCACCATTGAATAGTTAATTTTGTAAATTTTTATATTACTTGTATTACTCATTTAATTTTTCAAATATTCTTAGTATCTTACCTGCTTTGTGGAAAAGATGGCCAGCGGTAACCCAGATGCACACAGCTCCATCGTCTTCTATAGAGAGTGTTTTGAAAAATCACCAGAAATCATCCATAGAACTGGTTGGCTGCAAAGGTTTCAGACCTAGTGGAAACCTTAATGACGTGAATTGTCTCACATGTGGTTGTCCCTGTGGGTACCATCGCCAGATCGTGATAGATACAGGGAAACCGTTTTGACATTTCATCGCGTCCTCCACCTCCACCAGAGATAAATCCAATACCACCCAAAATTGCAACTTTTAGTGGAAAAGAATATAAAATGATCGTTAGTCAGCAGAGATCTAAGGAAAAGCCTTTCCATTTTAAGTCTTGGGAGGAGACACGCCCCAAAAGGTATTCAGGGAGCGCAGAAGAAGGGGAAGGAAGTGCAATGAAACCATCAATGGAAAGTCAAAACACTGAAGATGCACAAATTTATTACCAAAATGTGTCTATCTTTAAAAAAAATATGATCTAAATAGGTTGGAAGTAAGTAGGCTTCCCGCATTATGTGATTTGTATTGCAGGAATACAGATGATGATGATTTTAATAATATAGGTCCAAAAAAGAAAATGAAATAATAAGAAAGGGAAAGAATACTTTAATTCTTTCACATTTTTGAACTGCAAACCTAGAACATTTTAAATTTGACCACAATTCAAAAATTATTAACTAAGAAAAGTAACACCTAATTTCTTTTGAAAGTGCAAATACAACTCTCAATTTTATTTTATTTTTGCAGATATAACCCCAAGTTATAGTTTAATGAAAAATCCATAAACCACTGACCAAAAACTGACATTGACTGGTTAAATTCCAGCGCTAATCAAACTAGAAATGACAAAAATACTCATGTTCTATTTTTAGTTAGTTTTGGAACAGTTTTACCTCCCTGAACTCGACCCCACCATTAGAACATAAGGATTTTAGGGTTATATCAACATTTATTTTATAAATTAGGGGGTCAGATCAAGAATATATATATACACTTTCCAGAATCACGACAAACAATCACAATAAATTGGACCGAAGAAAAAAATTGAAACATTAATTCCATTAAGTTCACCACTATGGTTTGAAGCCCAATATTTATATCAAGATCTGTCCTTATTCTCAATGAAAGAAAACTACAAGTCTCGCAAAACTATACACGAGTAGAGATTCTTCTACTAAAGGCAACATTGGAAGGCGGTTTTTAAAAAATGCCTACAACCGCCTACATGAACCAATTCCGATCTTGGAAAGTTTTGTTCGTACCCAGCCTTATATTTTAAAGTCGGTTAATTTTAAAATGAAGGCATTTTTTTTCAAAACCGCCTTCAAATATTGCCAACGGAAGGCGGTTGCTGGCAGAACTGCCTTTAAATTGCATGAATACAAGGTGATTAGTCATAATCGTCTTTAAAATTATAATTTTCCGAGCTCGGAAAGTAGGTACAAATTGATTTCCAAGCTCCTAAAGTCTATGGTCTCCTAGCCTTGAAGACAAGATTGATTTTTCGAGTTTGGAATGTTATTTCCAAGCTCGGAAGTAGTATTTCGTGACATCGTATGTAAATAAGCTTATTTCAAAGCTCGAAAAGTAGGTCAGTATAAAACAAAGCCCTAATCATTAAATGCTCCCTAACTCTGAAAAAATTGAAGGGTTTCCTTCAAATTCTTTTCCTCTAATGAAGAAGTGATTCCATAATCTAAAGGGTGTCATATTTACATTGGAAAAGGTTATTTTCTTTTGAATCATTAATTTATAATCTTGGAAAATATTAACGGTGGTGATGATTTGAATGATATATATATATAGTGTGTGTGTGTGTGTGTAAAATTAGGATTTGTGATATGTGATTTATTTATTGTTGTATGAATGGTTATGGGTTGAATTGTAATTGACTTAATTGAAGGATAATGGATTGATATGAACTCATTGGTAATTATCTTAGAAAATCTCCCGATTACATGTCATTGGTAGAATCATTTATTTTATTAGCATTTGAAGATGCCTCTAAAAAGAGTGGGGCACAAGCACGATGCCCGTGTAAGGATTGTAGAAATGATGCCTATCTAGAGAAGAAGAAGATGCGGGAACATCTATAAGGAAAGGTTTTCAAACTCATGGGGAAGTAATTGAGGATCCCGCTGAAAGGATTAAAATGGCCAACACGAAGGTGGGAGATGAATTAGATGGCAATGTTGAGTTTGATGAAATGGTAGAAGATGTTGCAAGGGAGTTCAAAGGTAAACCCGAGGATTTACAGGCATTGATTGATGACAAAAGGAAGCCTCTTTACAAAGGTTCAAAACACTCGATTTTGAGTGTGACCTTGTAGATTATGAATTTGAAGGCAAAATATGGATTGACTGATAAGTCGTTGACCGAGGCTCTCTCGTTGTTCCGGGATTTGCTTCCCTGAAGGTAATCTATTGCCTGATAGGTGTTATGCCGCCAAAAAAATACTTTGCCCAATGGGTTTGGAACTCCAAAAAATCCATGCATGCCCAGACGATTGTATGTTGTACAGGAGGAAGTAGACAAAGATTGAGAAACTTATCGGGTTTGCGGTGAGTCTGGGTATAAGTTGAAGAGCAGTGGAATTGCGGTGGGTGCGGAAGTTGTGTCCAATTCCAACAAAAAGACACCGGCAAATTTTTTTGGTATCTCCCTATCATTCCCCATTTGAAAAAGTTGTATACATGTAGGGAAGATGCAAAGCTGTTGCGTTGGCACGCGGATAAGTCCCGGCCAACCGATGATGTGATTAGACATACTTATGATGGTGAGAAATGGAAGAAATTTGATGGTCTATACCTCGAGTTTGGCAATGAATCCCGATATTTGAAGTTAGGATTTGGTGGGACAGTATGAATCCATTTGGTAATATGAGAAGCAATCATAGTAGTTGGCCTGTGATGTTGGTGATTTACAACCCTCCGCCTGGTTGACCATGAAGTGCAAGTATGTTTTGTTGTCTTTGATGATATCAAGCCTGAGGAAGCCAGGTAATGATATTGATGTGTATCTTTCTCCTTTAGTCGAGGATTTATTGACTTTTTTCAATGAAGGTGTTCAAACGTATGATGGCTTGGTTGAATATTTCTTCACTTTTTACACCATCAATGACTTCCCCGCCTACGGAAATTTTTCTGGGTATTCTATGAAAGGCCACTTAGCTTGTCCCGCATGTGATAAGGATACTAACTTCTATCAACTAAAACATGGTTCCAAAATAGTGTATCAGGGACACATGAGGTTTCTTCCAGAGGGGCACCCATGGCGGTCGGCGAAGAAATGGTTTGATGGGAAAGTGGAGGCTAAAGGAGAACCTTTCCCACTGACTGGTACACAAATTTTTAATAATGTGAAGAACTTTCCCAATAACTTCGGGAAGAAGAAAAGAAAAGCAGTTGTTGATGGTAGTTGGAAGAAATGCTCTTTTTTCAATCTACCTTATTGGAATGATTTGGATGTTAGACAATGTTTGGATGCCATGCACATTGAGAAGAATGTATATGATTACTTGATTGGGACATTGTTAAATACCCTCAGGAAAACAAAGGATAGGTTGAAAGCAAGGATTGATTTAGCTGAGATGGGAATTCGGAAGAATTGGGTCCAGTCACATTTGGAGAAATGTTATTTGCCCCTTGTTTACTATGCTATGTCGCAGTCGAAGAAGAAATATTTCTGTTATACATTGAGTAGTGTGAAGGTTCCAGGTACGTACTCGTCCAACATTAGCACTTGTATGTCGGTGGAACAGTTGAACCTGGTTGGGTTGAAGTCGCACGATTGTCAAAACCTCTTGCAGAAATTGAATGCCATTTCAATTCGAGCTTCATTGCCACCACATGTTAGACTGTGCATTACGAACCTATGTTTCTTTTTCAAGTCAATTTGTCGCAAGAGTATTAGTATTTCGCAGTTGGATAGGTTGCAAGAAATTATTGTTGAAGTTCTATGCTGGTGGAAATGTACTTCCCGCCCTCATTCTTTGACATTATGGTACATCCGTGTGTCCATTTGGTCCGGGAGATAAAACAATGTGGTCATTTTTTAAAGATGGATACACCCCTTTGAGAGATACATGAAAATATTTGAGCATTTTGTGAAAAATTGGTACATGCCAGACGCTAGTATTGTGCAGCGGTACATGAGAGAAGAGGCCATCAAGTTTTGCACTGAGTATATGGAGGAAGTTGAATGTGTTGGTGTTCCTGTTGCTAAACATGACGGGAGGTTGAAAGGTGTGGAGGTGAGACAGGGTAAACTTTTCAATCCTTCTGCTGAAGATTTAAATGTTGCCCATCTTTATGCCTTGCAAAATCACGAAGAAGTAGTCCCCTACATGATATTCATATAAATGCCATACGAGTGGTGCACCCACATTTCAATTAGGCTCAGGTCCTCCAATTGCATTCTGCGATATTTGCTTCATGATTGAGGGATCACGTAACTGTTGGGAAATATTCCTCGAAAGTGAAATGGTTGTCGCACAGACCATTGGGAACCATTGTTTCATATGTCGGTTATGACATCAATAGTTTCACATATTCCATGAAATAAATTGATGATAGAAGTGTCAGTCAAAACAGTGGTGTTTCACTCGTCTCTGAAGCG
Source organism: Rubia peregrina (assembly GCA_032355705.1). Classification (NCBI taxonomy): domain Eukaryota; kingdom Viridiplantae; phylum Streptophyta; class Magnoliopsida; order Gentianales; family Rubiaceae; genus Rubia; species Rubia peregrina. Next base: position 18,779 of record JAULKK010306591.1, read on the forward strand.
TTGCGCGTTGGAAGTGGCAGTGAAGAGAATTCTATTTATTCTTAAAATGTTACTTCGGGAAAATCTCTAAAATTTGGGAGCTTGACTATGTCACAATGCAGGTCCCTATTTTTAAATGTCATTGGGTAGATATTAACAAATTTTAGCACACCGAGGATTTGGGATCACCCTTGTGGACAGAAGTAGGGTGGGATGGAAGGATGATCCATTCGTTTCGGCATCTCAAGGACACTATATTTTCTATGTTAGGGACCATGTTGATCTGGGGTGGGAGATTATAATTGAAGGAAAGAGTGTTTTTGTCGTTGGGAATGAATTAGATGAAATCATTGGATTTGGGCAGCATACTCCGAGTGTTGGATTACAAGATGATATTTCAGTTCAGGAGGATGATACGAGTCTACGAGGTTTCTTTGGCCGTAATGATCAAGACGAAGGTATGTGGGTAGATGTTAGAGGAAAGATGAACCGTGGAAGAAGAAAGGCAAAGAAGGTGGTGAGGAAGAGAAAGCATAAGTGAAATATAGATCTACCCTAAGGTTTGTTATCTCATCTGTTGTTCGGTTTCTTTGAACAGTATAATTTGTACCAAAATTCTATTATTACCATCTTTTCTTAAAATTGACAAGTTATGATAATTAGATAACGTATTCCAGTTATGTAAAAATGGAAATCATTCATAATAATTCGTGCAAAATAAAATAAGTTTAGGGTGCAACACAAAACTAATCATCCATAGAATAGAGTACATTTGAACATAGAAAATCATCCATAGAATAAACTAAAAATCATATAAAATCATCCATAGAATAAACAAAAAATCATATAAAATCATCCATAGAATAAACTAATCATCACAGAAAATCACTCTTCATCATCTTCAAGGTCGACCGTCGATGTCGACTGGCTGAGTCTTGGGCGGGAGGTTGACGCAAGGTGTCGCTCATAGGATCTTTGTGATTTCTCCAAGAATTTGATCATTGCCTTCATTGATCAAAATTCCTAGCACATCCACTTGTAGAAATCCCTAAAGCCTTTCATGAAATTTTTTTATGTTCCTACGTGGAAAAACAAATGTTATTAGTAATAGGAAAAATGAATTTGAACATAATGTTGTATAAATAAAAATGTGACTAATCTTGCTCAATTTGTGGCCCCTTCTCAATTTGTGGCCTCTTGTAACCCTTGAAAGCTTCCAAATGCTTGTGGTACCATTTGCGATCACGTAAAACCAAACCCTTCTTCTCGAAGTACATTTTATCAAACTATTTTAGTCCTTTCTCCTCACCACTAATAACCAACCCTTCAACATTCTTCAATATCAATGTAATCACATTTCCATAAGGTAGGCCTTTTGATAAAACTTCTTCAAAGTCGCAATGTGCAACATATACTTAAAAATGGCCACCCCGGAATTTATTATCCTACCCTCCATTATGAAATAGAATAGGTTAAGCGTGGGATAGTTAGACTCGGTAATGTGTCCACCCAAGGAAACGTGGGTTCTAGCAATAATTTCATAGGCGATACGATGGTCAATAGGCAAGACTTCTAGATCAAAGGATTTTGGCCTCCTAATTTCCTCCTATCACTTCCAAAGTATTTCACGCTACATTCCACGAAGTCAACATAAGGGCAATCACTCATCAATGACCACTTTTCCATATGATAAACATCATCAAAAGGTTCATCTAAATCCTCGGGGAAAACTTGTTCGGGCATACAGGCATTCTAACAACTTATTTAAAAGGCCATTGTCTAATCGGAATGTCCAGGCCCCCTACTCTAGTCTCATAATCCCCGTTAGCAACTTCTCATAAATTAGCATAAAATTAACATGTTAAATCAAAGTAAGCGCTCTCGTTACACAAAAGTAACTTCTTGACATGTTGATCCTTAAAATTACTAAGGGGGTCAACCAAACCTATCGCTAGATTTTTACTAAAATCGAGAATGTAGCAATCTAAGAGTTTCCCCTTTTCACACAAATCACTATAACATTTAAGTGCAAAGGGTGAGACAAAAATTGTATCCGACGTGCTACTGGTTAATCGAGACCTAGGGTTTACAATCCTTAATACTCCTCTTCTTGCCATTATTTCAAAATTGGGGGTTTTTGAAGTGATGTAATGGAATTTGAGTTTGCGAGTTTGCAAAGCTTTGTTAGGGTTTTGTGATTTGGTGTTGGATTGTAGAATGACTCCTCGGTTAGAATTTTTTTATATGCTAAAGGGTTTCCGAGTTTGGAAACCCTTAAATCGGCTCTTCAGAAAAAACCAAGAACAGTTTCCAAGTTTAATAATATTTTTTGGTGATATTTTTTAATCATTTTTCAATTCCAGTCTTGCTCAGAAACTTACTTTCCGAGTTCGGAATCATAGTCTTGCCTTCAATAGGAAATATATGCCTAAATTTTTTAGCTTGGAAAGTTGTCTATCCTTATGGTAAACTTTTACCATATACTTTCCGAGCTAAGAATTCTTTGTCCTGAAAAAACAAAGGACGGAGTGATTTTCAAGCTCGGAATTGAATCCGTCCCTATGATCAAAATGAAAATATTGATTAATTTCAAATCTCTTTCGGCTAAAAGTAAAACACGCTTACATAACACTGCTTAACTTCACTCTTAAAGGAAGATGAATTGTAATGGAAAAAAATCAAATACAGCCATAAATTTCTACCAAATGTGAATTTTAGCAACTATTTCTCAACCAATTTCAAACACCATTAATTTGTGACATACTTAGTCATCCAAACCAACATAAGGGTAACCCAAATTCATACAATCCAAAAACAAAATCAAACAATCTTAAATCAAAACATAAGGGTATTCCAAATTCATTCATATCCTATTACATCTCCTCAAACATACTCTCTATCTCAAGATCTATCTCATTATTCTCGTCACCCCCGGTCGCTAGTCCAGCTTCACCTTCATCGTCATCTCCACCTTCATCACTATCACCGTTATTGCCAATATCATCACGATCACCACCATCATCGTCCTCATCACCATCGCTCTCAGAGTATACCAGCTTGAAATTTGTTTGCTCTTCATCATCGCTCAGTTTGAGGTGCAATCCTTGTGATTCCAAGAAAACCACATGTTTCGAGTGGGCTTGGGTCAACATATCGTGAGTCTTAGTCACATCTGCACGTAATCAATCAAAATACTTGCTCAGCCTCGCCTTCCAGCCAGTCTTCGAACTTGTATATAATTGACATTCATAATACAAGTAATTATTAGACTACATGAACACAAACAGATAAAATAATGTAAATAAAATAATTTCAAATAACGATGGATTACTCACTGGAGCTTGATGTCTCCACTCTGTCTAGTTCCGCCTCGCGAGCCCTCTTCGCTCCTTTGGCTTGTTGACCGGGAAATACCCTATGATCCCATTTCCCATTGACATCTAGTTGAAGTTGTTTATGTTAGAACCAAGCTTCATCATAATAATATTCCATACGTAGGGCCTGGTCCACTGTTTGCACCCCCCCCCCACCTTCTTCAGCATGGTGGTGACCAGAGCGCCATATGAAAGCTCCTCCTTCTTAGTCTTGGCAGTCTTGAGCATGAAAGAGATGATGGTG
>JAULKK010306640.1:0-12207 GCA_032355705.1 Rubia peregrina
TTAAGTGTTATTCAGTTCAGTTTAGTTTGATTTAGTTCAGTTCAGTTTGATTCAGTTCGGTTCAATTTGATTCAGTTCGATTCAGTTTAATTCAGCCCCGTTCTGTTGGACTAAATCCACTTCAGTTTGCTTCAGTTTAGTTCATTTTGATTCATTTCACTTCAGCTTTATTCAGTTTGGTTCATTTTGATGCAGTCCAGTTCATTTTTTTTTTCAATTCAGTTCAGTTTAGTTTGATTTGGTTCGATTAAGTTTTTTCATTTCAGTTCAATTTCATTCAATTAATTTGATTCATTTCTGTTCAGTTTGACTCAGTTAAGTTCAATTAAGCTATTCTTAGCTCCTCTCAGCTCTTCTCAACTCTTTTCAAATAATCTCAGCTCCAATCATCTCAACTCAACTCAGCTCTTCTCAACTCTTCTCAACCTTAATAAATTTAGCTCATCTTAACTCGTACCCGTTTCAGCTGAACTGGACAGGGCCTAAGTATTTGTTTAGTATATAAGATCATGGGTGCCCGTGACCCCTTTCTTCGACGCTTGCGCGATGAATAATACCGCTGCATGTGAGGAAGCGTGTTTGATAGTCCCGCATTGGTGGTTGACTAAGTATTTATTTAGTATATAAGATCATGGGTCACCTCCACACAGTACCAATTAATTTTATGATAGAAGTTCGTGATTCTTACAAATATTCATCAAATAAACATAGTGTGCTACTTTGGAAGTTAATATTTCTCCATCACCCTTGTATAATTTGCTCATTTCTTTCGACATTCTTTTATAGGAAACAAAGAATACTACTCCCTCCGATCCTCTATTTATGGCGCCCTTTGACCACACTTTTTTTCAAGACATATTTGACAATTGATAACTTTTGTTGTATATAATAACAAATATCATGTGAGATGTCTTTGAATTCTCCGTAACATGTAGTTTCTAAAAAGTAAAATTTTATAATCTTTTATTGTAAGTAACCAAAGTTATCGATGGTCGAACATGACTTGAAAAAATATGAGAAAAAATGGGGCCATAGTTAGAGGACAAGAGGGAGTACTAGACATGGTTGATAAGAAAAACGAGATAAGAATATGAATGATAACTAGATCCGGTTCTTTTTAATGGATTTATGATAAAACTAAAATGAATTGAATGAAATTCAATTCAATTCAAATAAATAAATTAAATATTATTACATTATTATGATTGCTTTATTACCAATTGCTTTATACAGAGTAAATTACTTCATTAATTATCAATTATTTTTAAAATATAATTCGGGATTATTATGTGATTTCTACAAACTATTAGAGTTAATTAGATTCGTTTTAATTGTTTGGTTCGTTCAAATGTAAAGACTTGCTTGCTCATGATGAGGTGCAAAAGTTTGATGAGGTGCAAAAGTTTAGGCACATGATAAACAATCCATAAACGATATTTTCCTGTTACAATTTTTATTCCACTAATCAGTTTGAACGGTCTAAAATATCATTTATATCGTCCCTCACATCATTAAGTTATTACTTTAATATGAGTACATTTACACTATTGCATTTTGATAGTAGTGGAATACTCAGCTTCAATAGAGATATAATTGATTTAGAGTAAAGTGTTAAAATAATCCTAACTTTAGGGGTGAAAGTGCCAATATATAACCCTCCAATCTCAGAAAGTGCCAAAATAACCCTTGACCATGTTGCCTTTGTAGTCAAGAAGTTTTCAATCGGAATAATGTGAAAAATACCATTTTGCCCTTAGTTAAAAAAAGGAAAAACTAGCTAAGGTTGCAATTACGTCCTTGTCCTCTTCCTTTTTCTCCTTTCCCCATATATTCTCTTTCCTTTTTTTTAAAAAAAATTTGGCCCAGCTTTTGTTCCCGCCCCAGCTCTCCTCTCGGTTTCTTCAGTTCAGAGCACGCAAACCGAGGTGTCGGCTCTTCAACGTCTAACCTTGCAGTCTTTGTAGTCAGACGACCTTTGTCACCGGCATCGGCATATTCCTTTCCTCGTCTACAAGTGCCCTTGGATTCCCGATTTTGCGTCTTAGCCGTCGGTCTCCCCCCCAAAATAGGGTATCATCCGAAATGGTAATCTTTCATGAATATAAGTTGGATATTGCCTCGTTCGTTACCTCTGATTCCCCTTATGGAGTTGGTTGTGTTCATTGTTTGAGATTTAGGGGTAAAATGTGCTATCCTAGGGTTTGAGATTACAGAGTTATATTGACACTTTCAACCTAAAGTCAGGGTTATAAATGTAAATAACCCATTGATTTTATAATCAGTTACTTATTCTGATTCTAAATCAATTATATTCCATTTGTCCCAAATTAAACTGTATGATTACTATTTGACAGTCAACACTGTCTAATTTTGACCTCATATTTGAATAGATATATAAACAATAATATTATTGTACGTGATATTGTTAGATTCATTGTAATAAGTAGTTTCTAAACATCTATTTTTTACGGTTATTATGCGTAGTTAAACTTATTAACGGTCAAATATGTTTGTTGAAAATCGTGAAAAAAATAAATAACAGGGAGGAAGTATCTGTATTAAGGTTCAAACTTAAAAACCCTGGAATTTTTCGATGATGCATGCTGACGAGGTAATGTTTGACTCTGTATTTAGTAATCCGATGGTGTTTCGACTGAGAAGCACAGAGAATCTAGGGGTAAGTTTTGGTAAAAAATTGTTACCGTTGTCATGAAGTAAGCAAGTGTGTAAAGATGACGATCGACGGTGTCAGTCTGTGTACGTTGTCACTCAGGTAGATTTGTGTTAGATGGGTAACGTACAACGTACAGATCACGAAATTTGCTAATGTAATTGTCGTTTATTTCTGTTGCAAATGATAAACTCAAAAGAGGAAATAAAATGTGACTTGCGCTTTTACACCCATGACACTAGTCATTCATATTCCTAGCAAACTTTCGTCCATCATATGACACCTCCGGGAGAAGAAAACCAAATTTTTTTGTTCATTGTATTCTTCACATGAAAAAAATCCACACCAATTAAGAGTTGAAAACCCTAACTCAATTGTGTAACATCTAATTCTAAAAACATGTACTGCACGTTGCATAATAAATTTTAACATTGCAACTAAAGTCTTTTACCTTTCTATAATTATAATTCAACTCCGTCTTTCATATGTCTATTAAAAGATGGTCTTTTCAAAAATTTACCTTTTAAATTAATTAATTAAATACAATTCTATCAAACATAACTTAATTTATGAACCATCCAACGTCCTTCTATCTTCTTTTCTCCCCCTTCTCTCTAACGACTTTCCTAACGACTCTTTTCCGCCTGAAACTTCAGCACAGTATGGCTGAGATGCCGCCACCTGGTGGCGGAAAAACATTTATCCAAGCTCTGAAAACAAAGGCAATGCCACTCGTCTCATCTCTGCCTAGTAACCCAAATATACAGTCAAAAAATGAACATTTGGGAGACATTGCCTGCCTTTATACTAAAGAAGAAATCGCCCAATTGTCTGCTCACTACTCAAATGACCTTATATGGAAGTTCCTAAGAGCACGACCAACAATGGAGCAGCTCGAATCATCTTTCAAAACTGCAGGTATTCAAGGAAGATATCAGATTGGTTCAATTGATTATAAGCATGTTCTAATAAGGTTCGAGCAAATTAAGGATTTCCATAGGTGATGGATTAAAGGGACCTGGGCTTTCCAAGGTTCCCTAATGAAGGTTCTCTGATGGACACCTGAATTCTCCCCCAACTCAGAGTCATCCATCGTCCCCGTATGGGTAACTATCAAAATTGTTCCCTTGTACTGCTACAATTTATCTTCAATTGAATCAATAGGGAACAATATATGATCCTTTATTAAGATGGATTCTGCTACTGCTGGTTTAACTAGGCATTTTGCAATTAAATTATGTGTGGAAATTGATTGCTTAAGCCTCTGAAATATGCTATTAGGTTAGGATCAATCCAAAATAATAAGAAATATCTAATTGAATATGAAGACCTGCCTGCTTACTGTGTACATTGCTCTAAGTTGGGTCATGATGATAAGCATTGTAGAATCCTAAACACAAATTTGAATCCTAAGTGGGAGCCAACTGGTCAGAAATTTATTTTTCCTCCTACCATGCTTAACTAGGAAATGCAAACTGGTCTAGACAAAACCAACTTTGTGGATCTACCTTTGATTCAGGTAACAACTAATAGGAAAGAAAATCCAGAGTTGTATAACATAAGCCCTGCTTGGAATTCTACTCATGCTAGGAACTCTTCATATACTAGCCCAATTCAAGTCACACAAGAAACAAAATCACTGCATGCTAGTCCAATTCAGGTCACGTAGGAAAAAGTGATAACACTTTTTACTCACCAAAGGACTTACTGCACCAAAATTTAAGTGATAAAACAAAGATTTCAAACAAATCAACAGCCAGGGTTCAGATATGCAAATGATGATCTTCATATCATCCAAGGTAAGCCTCGTAATATGGATTACTCTTCATTTCATACTGGCAAAGTTTTTCACTCACAACAGAGAAACAGGTTCTCCCCTCTTACTCATATTCAAAATTCGGAAACCTCAACAGCAAATCATCCTAGGGATGAGGGGAATAAACTACAGGAAGTTTCATCCAATTTGTCATCAGATAAAGAGGTACCACTGAACCTTTCTACTGATTATATGGACACTAACATATTAGCCAAACTTAGAACACAGGATAAGCAAAAAAAAAGCAATTATTTAACTATGATAAATAAGATGATGCTTAGATCATCTTCAAAAAGACAAAATAACTCAAGTTAATGATTGATAAAAATAACCCGCAATTCTTAGTTTGGAACCTTAGGGGTATGTACACTTCAATGTTTAGGTTATATGATCTGATTAGAAGACATAATTTGCAGCTTTTGTGTTTAATAGAACCTAACCACAGTAATTCTAAATGCTACACTTACATGACTAATCTTAGGTTCCATAACTGCATTCAGTCAATAAATGGTCAAATCTGGCTTATGTGGACTGACAATTTACAGGTTAATCTTATGATAGATAACAATCAATTTCTTTTTGTTCACATTCAAAGTCCACTATTAAATATAGCTATGCAGGCTATTTTTATATATGGACTTAGATCAAGATTAGAGAGGAAACAATTGTGGTCTGATCTAAATAATATTCCTACAGATGATGTTATTTTCATTGGTGATTTCAATACTATAACAACTGAATTGGAATAGTAAGGACCATCTCACCCAAATAAAGGGAACATTAGGGATTTCAATGAATTCATTAATAATAAATGCTTAATGTAAATTGCAATCGTAGGAAATTTGTTCACTTGGACTAACTCTAGGATTAGGAGTTCTACCAGTAAATGATTGGACAAAGGTCGTTGCTCAAACTCCTGGATCAATAAGTTCCATACCTCATCTATTTAGACCCTTAACAAACTCTCTTCAGACACAACCCACTCCTTCTCCAAATAGGTTTACCAAACCCCCCTTCACACAGTTCATTTAGGTTTATAAATGCTTGGTTTAACAGTCCTGAATTCCTAACAGTGGTTAAAAAGGATTGGTTAATCCCAGTACCTGAGAAAGGAATGTTAAAATTGTATTTGAAGTTGATCATACTTAAACAGATTTTAAAAAAATGGAATAAATCTACTTTTGGTAATATTGAGAGTAATGTAGAGAGGGTTGAAGAGGTTTTCAGGAAACAAGAGATAGAGTATGAGCTAGATCAATCTGAGACTCAGATGATAAATTTGAATAGACTTAGGGCAGAACTTATTAAAGCACTTAAAGTACAACATAAATTTTGGAAACAAAAATAAAAAACAAACTGGCTAAAGGATGGTGATAATAACACAAAATATTACCATAACATAGTCAAGGAAAAAATAAATAGGATGAAAATTTCAAAAAAAGAAAGAAAGAGTGATGGTTGGGCACATAGCATAAATGAAATAGAGAAGGAAGACATAGATTACTATACAGAGCTCTTATCTGAACCTAAATAGTTAGATCCCGATCTGTATTACAGCTATTTCCTTAATACAATTCCTAGCTTAATTACTTAGTTAGATAATGAAAAGTTAATGGAACCTGTAACCATGGAAGAATTAAAATCGGTGGTCTTTGGTTTTAAAAAAGATTCTAGCCCTTGTCCAGATGGTTATACAAGCTCTTTCTATATCAAAGCTTGAGATTTTATATGTGAGGATCTCTTAGAAGCAGCTAAGGATTTCATGTCTTCTACACCTATTCCCAAAGGTATTAGCAGTTTTTGGATATCAGTTATTCCTAAGAAAGCTACTCCATCATCCTTTGATGATTACAGGCCAATTAGTCTCTCTAGTATGTCAAATATTTCCCCCCAAAAATCTTAACTGGGAGAATTAAACCCTTAATGGAAAAAATGATATCCAATAATCGAATGGCTTTTTTTTAAAGTGAAGAGACATATCAAATAATGTAATTTATCTGCAGGAAATGGTTAGGTTTTTAAATACCAAACATAATACCCCTAATTGCATAATTATGTTGGATCTAAAAAATCTTTTTATAGAGTAAGTAGATCATTTCTAAATAGCATTCTTCTCAAATTTGGCATACATGGAAGTTTTGTGCAGGTTATCATGAAAAATATATCTCAGGCTTATTTTTCCATCCTTATAAATGGAAAAACTGTTGGTTTTTCAAAACTACTCGTGGGATCAAGCAAGGTGATCCCTTATCCCCCTTTCTTTTCAACTTATTATCAGAATTGTTCACTAGAAGTTTACCTTTTATTTTCCAAAATAAAAAGCTAGATTACTACCATCTTCCAGGAAGTACTACTCCTATTTCACACCTTAGCTATGTGGATGACACCATTATCTTTCTTAAAGCCACAGATAATATTTTAACTAGGTTAAAAATATTTCTCTTGAAATTTGAAGAAACAACTGGACATAAAATAACTTTGGAAAATTTGAGTTCTATTTAGGTAAAAATGCAACTGGCCACAAAATTAGAGAGATTAAAAACATTCTGAAAATGAAAAAAAAGTCCTTCCCTTTTACTTACCTGGGATGCCCAGTAATCTCAGGAAGAGTCCAGAATTGGCATTTTCAACCTTTGATTGAAATTATTGAGGCCAAGACCAGAAACTGGAAAAATAAGATGCTAAGTAGTGGAGGTAGATTAATTCAGGCATGTATTATTCCTACTTTTCAGCATATCTGGGCAGTAGTTAAGCCAACAAAGCACATAATTAGAATGATTGAAAAGAAAATGGAGAATTTCTTTTGGGGTGAAACTGAGGATAAAAATAAAAGGCAATGGAAAAAATGGACGGATTTATGCCAACTTGTTAATAATAATTCCGTAGGTATAAGATCAATAAGGAGCATTATCCAAGCATGTGCATTGAAACTGTGGTGGAAGCTCCAAACTGGAAAGGCTTTATGGGCACAATTAATTTGGTCTTTGGCACCTACAAACAGGAAGTCACAAAATTATAAGAGGATTTGTTTGGTCAATAAATTGGCAGAAACAAACATGATGGTACTTCGTGGCCAAGGAAAATGCCCTTTTGGTATTCAAATTGGACATATCATGGACCTTTGATTGACATTTTGGATCCTACCATAACTGAAATTCCAATGAACACTACAGTGACAGAGTTCATAGGGAAAAAACATATTTTTTTAAAGTCTAATACCTCCAGTGATTAACCCTAATATTATTCTTTTTCTGCAAGAGGATCAAATAAATGAAAGGAGGTTGGATAGACTTATCTGGAAACCGGATCACAAGGGGAATTTTAGCTTTTCTTCAGCATACAAAGTAACTAATAATACTCCAGGTAATAGTGCAACATTAATAAAAATCTGGAATTTAAGAATCCAGTAAAAAATATCCATCTTCATGTGGAAGTTAATGAATGCCCTTTTGCCTTTTGATGTTGTTCTGCCTTTTTTTGGTTTCAATCTGCCATCTAAATGCATAAATTGCAGCCATGAAGACACAATTGAGCATGCTTTTAACTCCTGACCTCTTGCTTTAAGTGTATGGGAACTTATTCATAAAATGGTTAATATTTCTGTGCTGAATTTTGATACTTTAAGGGACAAATTTTTTTCATATTGGATTTCAAGGGTCTCTCACCCTTACATACAAATCTGGTCCATTGTATGCCTAATATTGTATGTTGGTTTCTGTGGAAAGCGAGAAATAGAAAGATTTATAGCTTCTAAAATTAAAGAGCATATTTTCCTAAGTTACTCTGTCAGGCCTTTTCAGAAAAGGAGTGCAAGAGATCAATTTTTGGAACTAACTGAAATTGCTCCTAACTCTTGATCCCCTTCCCCTAAGCCAAAAATCATGAAAGTTGTGTGGTAAAAACAATCACAAGGTTTTTAAAAATAAATGTTGATGCCTCATGGTCCTCAACAAAATTTGCAGGCTTAGGTGTATTTGTTAGAAATGATAGGGGTAATTTTCTTACTGCTAGATATGAAAAACATAAGGCCAGTTCACCTCTTCATTCAGAAATAATGGCAATACACAGGGGAGTTCTATTTGCACAATCATTCTCTGCAAGGTTTGTAATTGAATCTGATTGTGTTAATGCAGTAACAATGGTGGTCAATCTAGATTTGGCTCGTTGAAATTTCTATAATCTAGCACATGATACACATCATCTTATTAGTCCTAATCAAATTGCTCATACATTTAGTGAGGGAAACCAAGTGGCCGATGATTTTATCTAAACTTGACATAACAGATTGCACCATAGACCGGATAGATTTAACATCTAAAATCAAGGGGCTAGTTTGTTTAGATAAATGGCAGGTCTCTGATATAAGACTTCATTCTTAACACAAAGGTGAATGGATGCTGCTGATGACATCATGTTTCTGGTACAAGTACCTTTCTTGGTTTTTGGCTGCACCAAATCTCGGTGGGAAGATTTCTTGATGGAAAATGACTGCAACAATTTAAGACCTTTAGTTTTGGCAGATAATTTTCAACAATTCAAGACACTTTGCTGCAATTTTTCAGGTCTCTGGGCAGCAACTTTTTGGCTGCATAAATGCAAGCTACAATTGTTTGCTTGCAACATGCTTGCCTGCTACATTTCTAATTTCTCTGGCCAATGATTCTTCATGGATCATAACACCTCTTACTTTGGTGTTTACTAGATTAAACACTAGTCTTTTGAAATATTTTTCAAACTTTTATATGTATAGTTTACAACAATATGCTTTTGAAGTCTGGCCAATCTAAGTTCGACACAGGGGGTGGAGTTCTTAAGAATTGGAACACTTCAAAAGCAACTTTGTATTACTTCTCATCTACGACACATCTCTTCTGTAATTGTACCCTTGTAATTATTATTTCTTAAGTTTGGGACGCCTAATACAAGCACTGCATCTCAATGAGATGGTTAACTTAAAAAAAAATTAATTCTGTCAAACATAACTTTAAGAAGCTGCTAATGCAAGTTTTTTTTTTAATGTTTTAAATTACATCTGTATCAAACATAATTTTAGAAATCCGAAGAGTATGTGTTGGACTGTGAAACAGAGGAGCAGAAGAAGAAAATTGCAGGAATTGAATCCTAATGTACCTTAAAAAAGAATCCCGATGTAGAACTCCTAATGATAGTCCAAAATCCCAAGTGGCTTAAATTTAAGCTACTAGCTCCGTTTCGTTGGATGTGACATCATAAACTTATGTATTTTTAGGTGAATGAAATGAGTGGATGAAATTAAATTTAGAAAGAGAAAAGTATAATGAGTGAATGAAATTGAAAGAATTTTGCCATAAAAAGAAAGTGTGTCAAATCTAAAAAATACCTAAAAAAGAAAAGTGTGCCACAACCAATGAAATAGAGGGAATACCTTGTCGACTTCCTATTTATTGCATTGTACGTGCATTTCTCTATAAGATCAACAATACTAGTATGTGCTTTTTTACTAGCAAAATATACCCATAACCCGTTGGTCAAACGGGTTATCAATTTTTAAATTTGTATGAGTATGAGTAAAATGTGTAATGAGTTAAATGAGTAATGAGTCAAACGAGTATTTGCAAAATATGGCTTGGGTGTGTTGGGTTTGTGGGTTGACTGCGGGTATACCTATATGGGTTGAAACACACGGGTTTACCCATATGTATCAATATATGGGTTGAAACCAGCAGGTTTACCCATATGGGTTGAAACCAGCGGGTTTACCCATATGAGTCAGTATATAAACTCATATGAGTCATTTTAGGGGCTAAAGTTCACAAGTTTTACCCATATGAGTTGGTATATAAACTCATATGGATTCATATATGGGTTGAAACATACAGGTTTTTTTCCATTTTGACCAATGATTTGAATAATTTTTTACTCGTGGGTTGAGCAGGTTTCAACCCAATCCATCTATGACCCAACCCATTTTGACCCATCATAAAATAGATCAAAATGAATTATACCCATATTTTTAACAACTTATATTATCCAACTCGTATTCGACCCAATCGCCTATTTGCAACCCCTATTTACTACATTAGCATGCCTAACCACCGATTTGATTTTGAATTTCTAGTTTGCATAGTTCTCCGGGGCAAAAATTTGAAAAAAAAACATCTTTCCATGGGCACAGGAAAAAGACACGGTTGAATTAGAATTATAAAAAGACAAAATGTTTTAGTTGCAATAATTTTTTTTTACTATGCAACGTGTATTAATTATATAAGTTTATGACCTCGATTAATGCAACACGAAAATTTTAGTATCTTGTTTTCTTCTAATTTACAGTTCAAATCTTGATTTGTCTAAATTATGCAAAAACCATCTTTTAAAAGACGGACTCTTGTCACTGAAGGGATAATAAAATTAAGAGTGGGTCTTCTGACAGACGACATGTTCATAACCTTATGGGGACAGTCCATGTAATTTTACCTTATACACTGCATTTGTTAAATTACATACTAAATTTAGAAATTTATATGTTATATATTTATATATTTTCACATTCAAATACACAATATTTCTTGTTTTAACTTTTGAAATATAATATTTAAATTTTATTAAAAATTTACAGTATTTAATGTAAAAAATATAGTGAACTATCTATGAACTTAGGTAAATCACGTTTTTCTTGAGACTTTCTCTTAAGTTAAAGCACACACTTGTGGCTTTATTGCTTTAGCTTTCCAATCTATTTGATGGTCCAGACCAGATTTTGGACCTATTTTTTGTTGGGCTTATTTACTCCATATGGGGCAGTGTCCTAGCCACATTAATTAGCATAGTACTCGTTTTTTTCTTGTACACAGGCAAATCATACTTGTATGCAGTTTAATTTAACACTTTCTGCATTTATATCGTTTTATATATCATTTGTATTTTGATTAAGAAAAATTTGAAATAGGAAAGTCTAATGTTATTCTCTATGATTATTTTGATTATTATAATTTATAGACATAGATTGTGTTTCTCATGGAAATCATTTTTATATAGTCAGGGTCATATAAGGAGGCAAGTGAAAGGTTCGCCTCATATGCCCCCAGTTATTACCTATATATGGGTATGATTTTTTAAAACGGTACTGTGTATGTAGGGATTTTTTTTACGATTCTCAGTTACCCGCCTCAATAACATTCTTATTTTTCCCATATGAGACCCTTTAACCCTCTAAAGACATCCCACTTCCTCTGATTCTCCGAAGATACTCCACCATCTGTCCCATTAGAGACACTCCACTCCCCCCGGTTCTCCGGATACCCCTCTTAAAATTTAGAAAATTAAAAAATATTAGCTTGTGGAGAGATTTACTTCCTCTGCGGTTTTCTTGTTCTTCTTGGTTTCTTCTTCCTGAGTTGATTGGCCTCGTCACTTAATCTTTTCCAAAAGTGTCATAGGGAATCGTCCTTCCCTGGACAGATGGTCATCAACTCCGCTCTTTTTATTGAAACTTCCCCTGTCGCATAAATCTGATACGAAATTTTATGTTGCACCGAGTCGGGGACGGGGACATATACGGGTACGGAAAACGGCAAAACATATATATTTAGTGATGAATTGTGTTTCCACAGATAGAAGCCTCTCGTCGTGATCCCTTGAATCGCGTCCGACCTGCAAGACAATGGCCCCGGTGTCCGGGGGGTAAACACTCCGATGCTTAAGTTAGTATAAGCTCTGTATTGAGAGTGTATTGAATGGTTTA
>JAULKK010306650.1:0-12207 GCA_032355705.1 Rubia peregrina
AGAAAACCACATTCACGTGGCCCTTTGGTACGTTTGCTTACCGGCGTATACCTTTTGGGCTATGTAATGCCCCTGCTATTTTCCAAAGGTGTATGGTAAGAATTTTCTTGGATTTTTTTGAAAAAATTGTTGAAGTATTCATGAATGATTTCACTGTTCATGGTAGTTCTTTTGACAATTGTTTAGCAAATTTGGCACAAGTTTTTAAGCATTGCATTGATACTTGTGTTAAATTTTAAGAAATGTCATTTTATGGTAGAACAAGGAATTATCTTAGGCCACATTGTCTCCTCTAAGAGTATTTAGGTAGACAAGGCAAAGATAGACACAATTCAAACTTTGCCTTATCCTACTAATGTGAACGAAGTGCGCTCGTTTCTTGGTCATGCATGGTTCGACCATCGGTTCATCAAGGATTTTTTTAAAGATTGCATCTCCTTTGTTCAGGTTGTTGCAAAAGGAGGTGGAATTTGTGGTGGACGAGGGTTGTAAAGGGGCCTTCAATTCATTGAAGGAAAGGTTAGTTTTGATGACCCCTATCATTCTACCCAGGATTGGTCCATAACTTTTGAGATTATGTACGATGCAAGTGATTACATTGTCAGAGCGGTGGTTAAAGGGTGGGGAGAGTGCCTCAAATCATCTACTATGTGTCTATGACTCTCAAAGAGGCCAAAAGTAACTACTCCACCATGGAAAAAGAATTGCCAGCGGTGGTATTTTCCTTAGAAAAATTTTGATCTTATTTGCATGTTGCCAAAATTATTTTGTACGCTGACAATGCAATGCTTTGTCACTTGATGACAAGAAAGATTCCAAGCCGAGATTAATTAGATAGATCTTGCTTTTGAGCGAGTTTGATTTGGAAGTACGAGACAAGAATGACACGGAGAACCTTGTAGCCAATTACTTGAGTTGGTTGGTTCCATGCCAAGAAGTTGAGGTAAAGTCATCAATGATGGAACAAATAAGGAAAGAGTTCCCCGGTGAAAAACATTGTGGTATGACAACAATGTGAATTTCATTGTGTCCGGTAAATTTCCTCCCCATTTTTCAAAATGTCAAAAAGATAAGCTAAGAAGTGATGCTAACTATTATGTGTGGGATGATACCTTTTTTGTGGAATCATTGTGTTGATCAAGTTGTTAGAATATGTGTCCTCGATAATCAAGTGCATTAAATTCTTGCCTTTTGTCCCTCTTATGTAAGTGGAGATCATTTTGGAGAAAAGAAGACCGCTAGGAAAGTTCTAGAAAGTGGTTTTTATTGGCCTACATTGAATAACATGCAGACACTTTTTACAAATCTTGTGGTGAATGTCAAAGAGTAGGAAATATCTCTTCCAGGAATGAAATTCCCCAAAAACCTATTTAGTATTGTGAAATATTTGATGTTTGGGGTATTAATTTTATGGGACCTTTTCCTAATTCTTGTGGCTTTACATAATACTTATTGTCGTTGATTATGTGTCGAAGTGGGTTAAAGAAAACCCACTAGAACTAATGATTCCAAAGTGGTTGCAGATTTCTTGAAAGATAATATCTTCTCTAGGTTTGGGGTTCCTCGAGCCTTGATTAGTCACCGTGGAACCTATTTTTACAATCGGGGTGTCAGACACAAGACATCCACCGGCTATCACCCAGTTACCAATGACTAAGCTGAAGTTTCCAATAGGGAAATCAAGGCCATCCTTTAAAAATGGTTAACCCCAACGAGAAATATTGGAGTTCTCGGTTGAAGGATTCCTTATGGGTATATAAGATGGCTTATAAGAAATCAATTGATATGTGGCCATACCGGTTGATCTTTGGAAAGCCATGAAATTTACCGGTGGAAATAGAGCACATGGCTTATTGGGTGGTCAAAACCTTCAACCATGATATAGATGAGGCTGGCTTGCATAGAAAGCTACAATTGCAAGAATTGGAGGAGATACGAAGTGAATCCCATAAGAATGATGAAATATAGAAGGAGAAGACAGGGGCTATTAATGACAAGATGATCAATAGGAAGGAGTTTGAAATGGGTCAAAAGGTACTATTTAAAGCATGCCTTCGCCCATTTCCTGGTAAATTGAGATCGTCGTGGATTGGTCCTTTGGAAGGGATAAAGGTGTTTTTGTATGGTGTAGTGAAAATCTTGGATCGAGCTACTTCGAATTCCTTCAAGGTCAACAGGAAATGTTTAAAACCTTACCACGAGAGCATTGTGCTGGAAAAAGAGAAGATGTTGATCTTCTTGATCCAGTTTCTGAGTAAACCCAAGAAGGGAGGTAATTTGTGCTGATGACGTTGAATAAATTTGGTTTTGATCATCCAGATTGTCATTCATGACTTTCCGTCAATGTTGTCTCAATTCAAATTTTTGTCATTATTTTCATTATTTTGCCTTGCCCTTTTCACGTGTGTGTTTCTCCATAATTTTGTAGCAAATTGAAATGCATTTCACTGGATGGATGGATGAAGAAAATCATAAAGAAAGGGAGAAAATCATGGAGGTTTGGTAAATTAAAAAAAATCAAAGTACTGGGAAGACCTGCTCATCACGAGTCACCAAAATAGAGGATTTTTACCCTTCCCAGTCCATCTTATTCGCGACTCGCAACCAAATCAGAAGAGGTTTTTGAAAATTTTAAACTCCTAGCTTCTATATTCGTAACTCTAAAAATATCTGTCGTTAGTCGCGACACTTTTGTCAGACATCGCGACCAAATCGGAAGGAATTCTAAAACAATTGAGTTCCCAGTCAAACTTTTTGTGAGTAGTGACATTTTAACGAAATTAGAGGAAAAACTTGTGAAATTTAAGCTCCCAGTTCAACTCTTCATGAATTGCTACATTTTGTCACATGTCGCGAAGAAATAAGAAAAAATTCTGAAATTTTGAACTCCCTGTCCCACTTTTTACAAGTCGCAACGAGTGGGTTGACTGTGCTACCTGTTTGACTCCTTGGCCGCGAGTTGAGACCATGGCTTCATGACTCACGGTGCCTGTCCATGGAGTTTTTAAATTTTAGAAACCCATTTGTTCCTAATAGTGCTCTCACCCCAAGTCACCGTCTTCCGCCCAAAGAAACCTTCTCTCCACCCTTCTGGCCGGAAATTCCCCTCATTTTTGTTGAAATCATCCTTCCAACAATCCACAATCCCTGTTTTCATCCCAAAAACACCAAATTCGGCCAAAAATCTTGGACAAAATCCGGAATCCTAGGTTTTAGGATTTTGCAAATTCTATTTGATTCGGGCTAGGAATTCTTGTGAATTGTTCTCCTTATTCTCATACACTCTATTTGGTACGATTATTCATTTTTCTTACGCTTGATTTGTGAATTGTGTGTAGATTGAGGAATGATAGTATTTGTGTAGTATGCTAAATTTGAAAATTTTAGGAATATTGTGCAATACTATTTGTAATTAGAATGCTCATAAAATGTTTTGGATGAGAAAATAGTGGAAATGGATTATGCTGTTTAGCCTAGGTTTTGAATTGTTGAATATTTCGACATTGGTTAAACAGGATAACACATGCCTATGGTTGTGCTTATGGTGAATTAAATTTTTGATGTTGGGTTGTGTAGGATCTCAAATTGTGGAAGGGTTGAGTGCGCATATTCATGAATATGCATATGGTTTAGTGAATGTATTCATGAATGTGTACATGGTTAAGTGATTGTATTCTTGAGTTGATCATATTCATAAATGTGAGAAAGAGTTTCATATTTCATCCAGCTTTATGGAAAAGGACATAAGTGCATTCTTGATTTATCTAGAAATGGATATCATTGGGGTTTACATATATGGGCATACACACATTCTAGCATCCTTGTAGTTAATTTTATTGATCGTAGTGTGTTAACTACATCATTGTAATTGTGATTGTTAAATTCTGTAATGGTGTTTGGATGTTTGTAGCTATTTGTTGAATATTTTTGTATGATAATTTCTAGTGAAAAAGTTCCATATCATATCCCTTATATCCTTGTGCAGTTGGCATTATTTGCTGTTTTGATAGCCATGGCTCCGATTAGGTTCTTCTGCCCCACCTCCACCTTCGCCTCAGGAACCCACCCCGCCACCACCACCATAGAGGTTCATGGGTTTGACCTGGATTGGGGGAGCTTATGCGGATAGGTGGATCATCTTGGCCACCTGCAAGATTCAGGAGACTAGTTTCGTGGATGAGACAGTATTGGATACTCTCGGGCTGAGGGACCTTGTCCAATGCCTCTTCGCCAAAGGAGAATTGGAGGGGTTTATGGGAAAGAGTGGCCCACCTACTAATGGTACATGTTGGAGTTTCTTTCTACGGTACGGATGAGCAGTGTTAGAGATAGAAAGTCGTGCGAGAGATACATCAATTTTCACCTGGATGACATCTCTTGGGAGATGACAGTTTCACAGATTGAGGCTGCTTTTGGGTGTAACACTATGGAGATTAGGACAAGATTGGAACCACAGGCCCCGAGGTGCGATATTTAAGAGGATATCTAGTTTTGGTACACCATTACCAAAAGGGTGAGAGATACTAGGAACAAGAGCAACATCATTATCCATCCCACTCTAAGATTTGTGCACCGGTTCTTGGCGAGCACGTTACTTTGTAAGGAAGAACCGACAAATGTGCCTAATAAGGATATCATTTTCTTGTGGTAGTTGACGAGCGAGGGAATTGACTATGGGAAGTGGGCTGAGTTATGGATGGTGTGGGTCGTTAGTGTGGTAAGAATTCAAAGGGATAGATTTTCATAGGAGGATAACCACCCTCCTGGCAGAACACCTACGCCTTGTTGTCCCAGATGGTTTCCAGCGGTTGGCAAGGGTTCTTCATACCTCATCTCCATAGCGAGGATGAAGAACTACATTCTCATCCCTTTGGCTTCTTAGCTATACTGACATTATGTTTCATCTTTGCTTCATCTTGATTTTAAATTTGAATTTCTATTGTTGTTTAGTATGAATTCTAGTAGCTAAACTTTGTCTTAGGAGTAATTGATTATAGCTTTCAAGCACATGTCTTGAGAACTATATATGAGCTATTTATTGATTTTCTATTGTGTATTTATTGTGTTTTGAATCTTTGTTGTTGAATCCATTAATGGTGTTGGAAGTTTGTGTATATGAATTGCTTGTATGATTGCTTGTTAGGGTTGGGAGAAACTAGAAACTAGCTAGTTTTCCCCTCTTTTGATATGGAATCCCAGAGCATGAATTAAAGCTTATAATATGGTTGCTAATTTGATAAATTCTATATGAATGTGATAATGTCGAATTCTTTGTCATGTTTGTTTTGTGTAGCAAATATGAGAAGTTTATGAACGTTGAACGTTCTTGACTAATCTTGTGTAAATGCATGAATTGGTTCAATGCTTAGACACGGTGTAGTATATATAAGTGTTACCAAGCTTGTTTATTCTTTGTACTTAATGCCAATAATGGGATACTTTTAGGCGTTGATCAACTAAATGAGTCATTAGTGTGGTTTAGCAAGAGATATCGAATTCACTCTTGTAAGATTTATTTTCACAATAAGTAGTGAAAATATTGAATATGTTTTATGTTCAAGGATAGATAAGAGGCTTGAAAGTGGAAATCATTTGCGTCCAAGGTCCCGTAACTTGTGTTTAATCTCTTTTAGTAGTTTGTTGCATATTTAGTAGTTTTACATTGCTTGCTAGTTAACTTGTCTTTAAATTCATAACTTAGAAAAAAACCAACCAAACCCCCCTCTTTACATGTTTTTATATGCATATGTATCTCTATATCTAGCCTAGTATTTACCCTTATATGTAGGAAAATCCCTCTTCTTTGTGATCGACCCCGACTTTCCATTATCTACTTAGTTGTAGTTAGAAAATAATTAGGGCTTATAAATTATAATTTTTAGAGGTATGGTGACGACCTCCCAATGGCATTGTCCATGTTGGGCACCTCTGGCAAAGGATGTGCTAGAAGACCAGCCTCGTGCCAGCTGACTTGGCTCATGCTGATTGATGCTAGCTGGTTCGTGTCGGTTGATGATGCCTTCCATTTTTTACCTTGTTATACTTCGACTCCGCCTTTTACGGCTTAATTCCATCTACAGCCGCGCTTTTGGATAGTGTCCTTCTATCTACTACCATCCATGCGAATGGCCTTCAAATATCTTCTACCATTATCGCGAATGAACTTGAAATATCTTCTACTATCCCAAAAGATGACCTTCTACAAATTGATGAGTTTCCCATTGGACGGTTAAGAATGTTGAAGGCCAGTTATAGCCAATGTCATGTGAGGCCAAAACATACACAATATAACAATTACATAGGGTTTACATTATAAACCAACAGATTATCAACCTTCGTATACACAAGTAGGGGTTTTTGAAGACCGGACGTAGCCAGATCCAATTTATTTTTTACTCCAATATGTTTATTTTTTATTTTATTACCAAAAATACTAGCATATTAATGATTTGGTAATTAAAATGTTTGGGTTTAGATTTATTGGTTTTGGGCTAATCTGGACATAATCCCTTCTGTGACATCGCTAAAATGTAAGAATATTTTGGTAGCGGTGACATATAAATGGAACATCGGGCATATGTGTATTCATTCCACCATTGACCAGGTCCAAAGAAATTTTTGGTTTGAGCCCAATCATCATTACATACGACTTGCTCAGTAGTCCCTCGGCTCTGTCAATTTGGTTGGCAACTTTGGCTAATGTCGATTCGATTCCCTCTGGTCTCGGTTGAAATATTTAATATTTGGTCCCAACTCATTTATATGGCCCAAAATATATGAACAACAACGTTACACTTCCTTTTCTAATTGCGTCTTTCTATGCGACAGGAACTGCGACGTCGCACTTTCGGTTTAAATGACAAAGTTTCATAATGGGTGTATAAACAGCTCACCCCCAACCCACTCGTATTCCAAATCTATCTGATGTCGCAAAAAAACTCCAAATTGAAGAAAAAAATGGTCGGAAGACTGTCAAATCCTAACCCTAAACCTCCTTCTCAAATCTATGTAGCCTCAAATCTGAATTTATTTCAAATTCAACAAAGTCCATTGGCCAATTTTTTCAAAATGGTAAGTGAAAAAAAAATAGATAAGGTAATGACTTTGAACAAATGTGATGATACTTTGGTTTCTTTGAGGTACTTATGTCGTTGCCCATTTCATGATTTTATAACATTAACAATGAATGAGTTGTTGGATTTCGTTATGTGATTAGGTTTTAGTTTATCCATTATTGTCGTGGCTTTCTTTACAAGTCATGCCTAGGGCTAGGGTTTAGGAAACTGTTATGGCACTCATACTTGCTACTCATTATATGCATAGTACCTGTTTATATTTTCTTTTGATCTTTGTTAAGATTATAGATGTTTTAGGACCATTCATGTATGAGTCGCACACTATTTTAGATAAGTCAACTGGCCATGCATCGTCACACATTCATACACATGAATCTGCAATTTTGTACGAAGCACATCGGTCTAGCCAAAGTGTCTGCGACATGCTTCTGAAATCCTTAAGAAACCATAACCTTCATTAATTTATTGGTTGTTGCACTGACTTTCCTACGCTTTATTTTTTCTTAAATTAAATATAAAACTAAAAGGTCTCGGGGTAAGACCATGGACGCAGTTACCTCGCGCTCCAAGAAGGCGAAGATCAAGGCCGCAACTCCATCGCCAATATGGGATAAGATACGCTTCATCGATGTGGAGGTAGAGAAGCATTTTGAAATGATCTGGGGACGAAGGATAAATGAGGTGAGGGTAATGAAGGCTAAGAACGTGGAGTGACTCCACCTCGATCTTTTCCTCGAACCCTTCAAACTATCAGAAATAGATGGTTTGATATGCCTGGATAAACCTACATATGGCAGGACGTAATAGAGTTCTACGCTAATTTCACATAGCTTAAAATGAACCTTTACAGAACAAGAGTGAAAGAGATGGACATAGAGATGATGATGAAGTTGATAAACTAGGTGATTCAGTGCACAATTAGTGGGGAGGATCAGTCGGATGTTCAGCCTCTACAGTTGTATTTCCTAGACACTTGGCCTTCACGGGACGATGAGAATGACCAATCCGGGGCACTTGGCCACAACCTTATAGTGGAGAAGTACTTCAAAATTGAAGTGGGAACATGAGGCAGATCAAGATTGATGTCCTCGATCTTGAGGAGAGGGTGATGTACAATATAATTGTACAAATAATGATCTCTATCAGGCATTCTTTGGAGTGTCTGATCAACGTGGCCTTCATGTACTACCACCTTGTAGAAAAGAAGGTAGTTGATCATGGGTACACCATCATCCAGGAGATGCACCAGGTGGCCCTCACCCCAAAGAGTAGGACACTCTCTTACGACAACTTCATCACCGCCAGAAGGTTCCTATAAAATAAAAAAATATATCCAGCCAAAGTATTACGATGAGAACTACTTTGGGCAGAAGTATTGGCATTGGGAGGTGGAGACGTGGATTGATTGCAACGTTCCCAAGGGTAATCTGGATGTGCCAGCCATGCTCGGGCCCAAGGTGACTTTATCAGCATCTACAGCAGGGCATTCTTTTCTCACCACTCATGCCCCGCGATCGAGTATGAAAGTTTATGGTACATTTGTGGTTTTTCCAAATGTTTTATATTTAAATTATTTAAGTTATAAATTTTCCCACTGGACTTGAACATAGTGCATGGGCCATGCTCTTGAAGGACATAGCCGACACCAAGGCCCTGGCGCAGCGCACAGACTGCAATGTGCATGTCATTATAGAAGGATTAGTGGGGCTGAGTTATATGATAATCGATGAGATCAATGCACCTGATATGGTTGGCCTTGTGACAGAGCTTCGTTCCAGCAGGTCGGCCGGTAGAAATCGCCTTTCGTTTTTGACCTTTTTGAACTCCAACTCTGTCATTTCCGGCTCAATTCCATCTACATTGGTCTGTGGCCTTCTATCTTCTACCATCCTTGTGAATGGTCTTCAATATCTTCTACCATTCTTGCAAATGACCTTCAAATATCTTCTAACACCCTCGCAGACGGCCTTCTAGAAAATAATGTCAAAATACTCAAGAGCAACCTACTTGTAAGATCACAGAGGAAAATCTAGGCACTCATGAATATAAAGTGTCCATTAGATTCAATTGAGTCAAAAAACTTGGCATTTAGACAAGAAACCAATAATGGTAATCTAAACCCTTTATCGTGTAAACCAACTAAAACAAGGATCAACCAAACAAAACATGATAATAAATTTGTCGAATTCATTGGTTAACGCATGCATAAAGTTGTACATCAGGCAAACCAAACAACCACCACCAACATTCCACACAATGATACCCATAGGAAGTTTATAACTTACACATATTCACACCAACTTTAATGAACCACACAACACACAATGCAGAACCACTAGAGCAGCGGCACCAACACCTAAGTGCAATTCAACCTCAAACAAACTACAACCAAATATGTCCCCCAATTGCGATACCTTTATATAGGCGGAATACATGCATAAGAAAATTAAACAATATTAAGATAGTTTCCGTAAAGTCATGACTTTGCACTTCCCCATAAAAACATAACCCACTACTTTAGCCTTGGAAAATGAAATAAATTCAACATTAAGGCATAGATAACATGCAGAGACCTACCCACGTGGTATACCCATCATCTAGGTCCAAGGCCAAAACCATATAGCCGCATATAGCCCCAATAGCCACCTCCTCGCAAAAATTATCCACCCTGCAAACACAATATACCCATATTTTCCCCTAAATAGTATCGGAAGCGGCCAAAGTGAGCAAATCATCTGCAGATTCGCTCGATATATATCATAGCAACTCTCATGACAGAGACGACGATGATACTGCAGCTTCACATATGCTTGGAAAAACACAAACCTTTCGACAACAAGAAGAAACTCACCCCCCGCGCCCTTTCTATCCCACACAAATTTAAAAATCCACATAGGTCCATAAGCAGACACCCATACCACTCCCCACCCAATCCTATAAACCATACCCGCGACAGAAGCATAAAACCACCAACCTCTATAAACCCTCAACCTAAAACATCAACAATCACAACCAGTAACATTCCAAACAAATCCAGGCATAAACACCCTCAGCATAGTAAGACCATCACAATACCTAAAGTTTCAAGGATAGACACACATATAACTTTTAATAAAAACTAGGAAATACGTATGCACCATTAGAATCATTTAGTCATTGATGATTAGTTACATAATTCTTGGCTAAGAAAGGATTCAAAAACCCGATAGGACATTCTTAAGTAAACGAGGTATACTTAAATCTTTTGACCTCACTTTCAACCACCTACATGTTGCCTTAGGCAGCATGCACAAGCCTTAGAACCTTTTTCAGTAGCACTACCATTAGTACGCAATACCTTTGTATATGAGCCCATACTTCCGCAGTCCCGCCACTAATATATGCATCACTAGAACATCAATTTCAATAGCCTGAAAAACTATAACCACCCCAATCTACCTTTTAAGGAAGCACATACACCAAATATACATCACATAAAGCCTGAAAGGCAAATACTAGATATAGAAACCCCATAGGAGACCCCCTACCTATAGAACACACAAATATCAAATTAATAAAGATAAGATCTACTTGTAAATAAATTACAAATAAAATTGTGATTGAGGAATTATCTTTCGGTAAGATAATGTTTACATAGGGTACATAAACATATATAGCCCACATTAGGAGTAGTGATCTCAACCCTACCAATAGAACTATTAGGAAAATCACCTCCCTATTCCACTACAGTCATACGAGCTTCATTCCCCTTGAAATATTTAGTGTACCTTTGATAAGTAGAACCACCCTTATTTTAGGATTTAAGCTCAACATGCAGAGCGAAGTTGCTAGCATCATTTTCTTCACAGAAGGAGCGAAACTTGGCCAGCTCCATTTCCATATCACTAGCATGTCGAGCGGCACCAATCATGGCTTCACCATTCTATTCAATCACAACCATATTAGACTAATAAGGAATTAAATTACTTATCAAACAGTTGAAAATAACACACCTCCTCGGTAGACTTGATAATTCTAGTAGACTTGAGATCATCCTTGGTATTCACAACCATAGTAACGCTTTCTGGCCTTGTCACCTTGGAAGGACCCTCATAACGTCCTTTGTCCCCACTAGCTTTACGTTTAGCGGTAGCAGCTTTCCCCAGGCAAAGGCCTTTGGATAACTGTCCCCATGATGACTGCTAGATGCAGTCAAATCTTGATCACAGGGCAGAAACTCCGTCAGACTGCAAAATCTCACCGCTGCAATTAAACATGTACACAATATATAATTTACATAGTAAAATATAATGAACCTTAAGGTTTAAATGGGTATCATACTTCGTCGGCCCTTCGGGCTCTCTACTTTCACTGCATGTGAAACCAACTCCCTGCCCACTGACACATCATCTCTCCATAACATCATTGCACTAATGACGTGACACTTCATATACAAAAACTTATACTCCTGTTTCCCGGAGTCACCAAGCCTCCCTGCATGATATCAATATTTGGCATAACAGATATAAACTTCACCCAACACTCACTGTCGTCTACCATAGGAAGATGATATAATGTACAAAATAGCTCCACGCTAAAATAATGCATAATTTTGCGACACACTCGCTCGAAACCATCCGGTATGGACTCTCCCCGTAGATGCAACTGATCAAGGGTAACTGCATAGGCCCCCAACACGCTGAGGTTATTATTTGGGGCAGATAATTGGGTCAGGCTATACTACAACTGGCAGTCATAGGCACTGAATATACCAGGCGGTGACCTCATCCCAACATCAACAATACTGGGAACTTTGATCTACAAGATGACAAACAAGGATGTTCATCCCTTAGCATGGCCACCTCAGGTAAAGTAAGAATGATATTAAAACAAGCCCTTGTCATATCAGATTGTGGAGTTGAAAAATAGTGATACTATCGCCATCCCATTTAGGTACTTACAAACCAAGTTCGTTAATAATCTTTCAGAAAATCCTAAATGAACTACTGTTAATTGCACCCTAACTACCCTTTTTATATTTCAAAGTCACCCTTAAATTATCATGTCATAAACAACTACTCCCTCCGTCCCAGAGTATTTGGCCTATTTTTTGGTCAACTTTCTCAGACCATGTTTGACCATCAATAACTTT
>JAULKK010306660.1:0-12206 GCA_032355705.1 Rubia peregrina
ATCTATAACTTGCATCAACTAGAACAATAAAGCCCTAGCCAATCAAAGTCTACCAGTCTAAATCCGTTCACAGAAAACGCCGGGAGTAAGTCGACAAAACTACCCCGACTTGGATTTCTCCTGCTCTGTTACCAGAATAGAGACTAGGAGCCCAAAAGGTTTTCCATCTGGCCAGCTAATCTAGTTGCAGAGGAAAACAAAACAGCTAGGCATAGAATACTCGATAAATTAGTCCAGATAATTAAGCAAAAGAGACCAAATAAAACCCCTATTCCATCTGACAGAAATAAAAAAAGAATAGAACCAGAAAAAACCAAACTTCCCAGATCCATATCTGACGGTGGCTGTGGACGGCGGCGGACGGCGGTCGACTCGCCGACGGCGGTGGCGCGTGAGCTGGACGCGCCGGCAAGTTTGCGTCTGGAGGGCGGCGAGTGTAGCAGGCGAAGCGCAGTTGCGCGATGATACGCCGGTAGTTCACGTCGCGACGGACTTGGCGGCGCGTGGGCTGCGCGTGGACGGCGGGCGATAGCGCGTGGGCGGCGCGTGCAGCCGATTTCAACTCAGTTTGGCCCTCAAACGGCCGGATCTTGTCAGTATTGATGGAAACGGAACAAACAAAGCTTACGCATTCCCTTCAGTTTTTTTTATATTAGCACTCTTCTTTTTTGGGATGTTCTTTTAATATTGCACATTTCTCTTTTGATAAATTCTAGATTATTTTCATCAACTAAATTTACCTTTTGTTTTTCCAATTCAACCTACACCACTCATTTTACTTTTTGAAAAAACTTGTGCCATTAGAAGAGGACCAATATTGAGAGACCGGGGGAGTATCAAAACTTAACTGACTGTTTCATATGAGAAAGAAGCGTACAAAAAAAGAACAGTGCATGCTTAATATCGCTTTTTGGTCCAATGAAATACAAAAGTCATCATTAAACCAATCAATATTTCTTAAAGCAAAGTTATAAGTAGAAATCAATTTTGTGATCAGAACTGAATGCAACAATAATTGCTTGATAAAGAAGTATTTTTCGCTTGTACTCAAACAATTCCTTTAAGAGCTAACTTTTCTCTTTATAAAAAAAATGAAAGACCATAAAGTTTTAGTAATAAAGACCAAGGATGATAAACTTTATACTATAGCTGGCGTTTTCCCTCTTTTTGTTGCTCTTGATTGTATCTGCATGGCTCCTTTATATAGTAAACCTACAAGAAAATCAAAGCATAGCATGCATTATTACAAATATCTTTAGTTTGGCACCCAACTAATAAGTGATGATTATTGATCCATATACACTTCCTCCGTGTTAGTATAAACAATCATTACACAATAAGTTTAATTATTAAATTTAATTAATATATAAGTAATAATAAAATTATCTGATAAGTATATTATTAAATTAGTTGTAATGTGCATCTTTTATATACAGATAAGGGTTGGAGCCAAAATTTCCAATCAGGCACAACGCTCAGCCACTATTCCACCATTGAGCCTAACGCTATATCACTTTTAGCGTAGAGCCAAAGCCCAGTCATCCTTCGCAAGATCTTGTTGGAAATTGATTAGATCTAATTTAGTGTAAAGTCAATTATCTAATTGTGGATCTCATGTATGTAATTGATTCAAATCTATCTAAGAGTATAGATATCCTCTGAAGTGCATTTTACCGTCGAATTTGATCAACCACGGAGACGAGAATCCCACATGTGATTCCTCTATACTATCCACACAACACGATCGGATCGCCTGCACTTCCATCAGCTTAGAACATCAATCAGCAAGCAAAAATCTAGTCTTTCTGCTTCTCTTTACGGTGAAAATTATTTTCTGAGAATGGTTAGATGGGTTTATTTCGTAACAGACTTACAACGTTCTAATAACTGTCATACTATTTATTCCAGTAAAATATCTTATTTATATAGAATAAACATAATTCCCAAAAACCCTAATCCATATCAATTTGGGCCTAGCCCAATTAAACTTAACGAGTTCTACACTCAATTCTCATATAATTAATACTTGGGCTCCTTGCCTAAAAGCTATTTCTTTTATCTAATTTTATACTTTGTGTGTGACCCTATAAGTTCAGATATAATAAGATGCAACCCCAATTACAATTGATGCTAACAAATCGAAAGCCGCTTCAACCTAAACATTCCGATCAATTAAAATAACTGAATTAATTATCTTCTAAATTAATCCTTCAAGTATATTAGGAAAATGCCCATTAACTGAATGACACTATTCCAACAATCTGTTACTTGTCCTTTAGAACAAGTGTGAATTCATATTCGTTTGTCACTTAATATCTTCATTTGAACATAAGGTAAGATAACGTGCCATCCTTATCAATTCAAATGCGTTTATCTAATTCTCGAGTCAAACTATTAAAGCAGATGATTAATCCTTAATCCATCTAAGCACGACAATGCATACTACAAACCCAACTCTCCAAGAGGCCCATAAGACAATAATCTCATATAAATGAGTCGACAATCCTCATTTTCCGGGTAGCACCACCGCCACTGAACCCTAGCCCCAAGACGACTTCCGTCGCTTAGACCCCAGCGCCGGGACCCGAGCGGAGAGTGATGGCGGGAAGAAGGGAATTGAGAATCGGGAAGAAAAAGAATCGGGGATGGGGAAGAAGAATCGAGAATGGGGGAGGGGGAAATGTGGAAGAAGAATTGAGAATCGGGAAGAAGAATTGAGAATGAGGGAAGAAGAATCGGGAAGTAGAATCGAGAAGGGAATAATAAATTTTCTTCGGATTTTTTTTAAAATGTAAGGGCAAAACAACAACTTCACTTTATTCCGACAGTAAAAAGGTTGACCAAACAGTCAATGTGGTCAAGGGTTATATTGGCACTTTATGAGATTGCAGGGTCATATAGCACTTTCGGTCTAATTTCAGGGTCATTTTAGCACTTTACTCTTCAACTTATCTTCACTCGATTCATGGCAACCCAAGAACGACCTTTAGATTATCTTTTTACGGTGTGACAGTTGACATCCTCAAGGTACACCAATCCACAAGTGAGTAAACATTGAATTACTCATGTATGAGAAATACGGTCCTATACTCATGAGAAATACTTATGGCATTCTAATTTTTTTTAGAGTTTTATC
This sequence comes from Rubia peregrina, assembly GCA_032355705.1. Lineage (NCBI taxonomy): Eukaryota > Viridiplantae > Streptophyta > Magnoliopsida > Gentianales > Rubiaceae > Rubia > Rubia peregrina. The sequence goes on from JAULKK010306660.1 coordinate 3,137, forward strand.
ATGACAGGTTTGTCCAATACAAGTTCCCAACTTGCATCCATGCAATCGATTCATGACATCCCACGTCTTTCAACCCATGAAACAACGTAGTGAATCAACTTGCAAACTAGTATCCTCTAGTTACAACTATCCATTATCAATGACCTAAACTATGGAAATAATCAATCTTACACTCATGTTCACTAAATAGGGTTTCATTATCCAAGACATATATTTTACAACATATTTGGAGATGTAAATTGATTTTGAACTTTCATTTAACCCTTAACCAAGTTAAATGAAAATGAAATTATAATTTCATAGTATGTTAAATGGTTCAATCTTCAATGTCAAAATCACATAATTATGATAACTAGAAAAGCAAGAAAATCACACCCACTATCCAAAGTACTTGATTCCTATCACAAATGTGTGGGCCCTAGGCTTCTATTGTGGAAGAGGTTTAGACTGTAGATCGACAAGTTGTTTTCCTTTCTCACCTTGCATATAGCAACTTCACCATCTCGACATACACTAAAAGAATGTGAAATTTCTGAGGATAAATTTGAACTCATTGGTTTCTCTTAACTCATTTTTCCTAAGAGATGAACCTACCAACATCTCAATAGAGAGCCACCTGAGTCAGCTAAGACATGGACCATATCAAGCTCGATGGTGAATTTTCTAATTCAAATACCTTCTTATGTGGCTTCTAAAGCAGCATCGTACTCAGTTTCAATTGTAAAATCAACAACAGTTCTTTATTTAGCACTTTTCACAACCAACTCATTTTCACCATAGACCCAGAATGTTATCCTTAGTCTATTTCAGGCACTAAAATATTTTCTTAGCCGAACACTAATGCGCCTCACCCTAGTCTATTTTATATATCGTCGATGTGCTCTAGGCATACGAGATATAACTATGAGTACATATTATAACGTACATGATAATATTAGTAGTTCAACCATTTAGTCTATTACGAATTTCAACCTATTACATCATTTTAGTCTTATCATTTTAGTAGTTCAACCAAATTTCAAACTTGGTTTTCATACATAGAGTCTATTATGAATTTCATATCCTTAAGTCACTTTGCAGAGTTAGGGCTTGTCATAGGTTCATCACTTTCTAAAAGTATAATTTCATAGTTTTCAGTCGCAAGGACATAAATGTACCTTCGTCTGAATCCTATACATTTCTGACCTACTTAGGACATAAGTGTCTTCAGTAGTCTCTAAGACTATTTTCGTATTCACCTTCACCACTTCATATGAAGGGATCGATGTTTCCATGACTGATTGTTGCTCACCTCAAAATTTATTTAGGTCTAAATTCCTCCCACTTTTCATTTTGGAAAGATGACATTTCTCCTAAAGGACACATTCTCGAGCAACAAAACATAGTTCCCAAAAAGGTTGTAGGAAGTAATACTCTTTTGTGTCTTTTGGATATCCCACAAAAAGACATTCATCAGGCTCGGTGCAAGGTCACTGGAAACCCCATTTCACATATGCTTCGTAAACCCAAATCCATAAGAGAAAAGACATCATAGGAACCCTTCCTTTCATATCTCATATGTGTCTTTTTTACTGCTTTAGACAATGCATATCTTTTAGAAGTGCATATCCCTCATAAAGAAACTGGAAGACTAGCTTGACCAATCATTGAACTAACCATATGCAATAAGATGTCATCTATTCTTACAGACATACCATTTATTGAGGTGTTTCTATAGGATTCAAATATAAAAAGAATGTTACATTCTTTCTGATAGTAAATAAATTCCTGACTCAAATATTCACTTCATCAATCCAATTAAAGTTCTTTAATTTTCTTGCCAAGTTAATTCTAAATTTCATTTTGAAACTCCTTTAAATTTCTCAAAAGAATCAGACTTGCCTCACATCAAGCAAACAACTATATCCACTCAAATTTCCGGTGAAGCTATTGAATGGTGAAGCTATCTCTTGTTGTTGAACATGTTAGTCTAAAAAACATTTTGTTAATAAGATCAAATAGTTCACATTCTCCATCATCTATTATGAAGGGGGATTTTATCATTTTGCCATCACAATATTTGCAAGTCTCAATCGTGTCCAAGTCAAATAATTCAACAGTTCCCTTTCGCTGGAGTCAATGCATGAGCTTTATGTTCATGTGGCCAGATTGACAATTCGAGAGGTACGTTAGAATCAAATCATTTTTAGCACTTTTGATATTTACATCATAAACTTGTTTATCCATATCAAGCAAATGAAGACAACTGTCTAATTTTGCAAAAACCACAACACGTCTATTTAAAATGGAACAACCATTGCTCCCTATTACAATGGAAACATTTGTGTCCAACAAAAAATGGTGATTTTTTTTGTAACACTATGATCAAAATTACTATTATAGGATCCAATGTAAGCCCCTAAGGCATAGATAAACTATAAGTTCCTATGGTCAATGCAACAAAGCTGGCTTCATTTCACTTGTGTAGGTTGAACTCTCAATTAGCTTAAGTCATACTTTGGTCTCTCCGCATTTTTTAAAATTATGAAAAAAACCACATCAGGTATCCAATACCCACTAGTAGAGTGAGAAACAAAGGTTGTCTATAACATATACATGAATGCAATGTTGCCTACTTCCCCATTCTCTGTGTCCTATAAGAACTAGGGGCAGTATAATTTCTAATGGCATGTTCCATTGCAATAGAAGTATTGGGACTTATCAAACTTTACAACTATTTTATTCCTATCCATATGTTGTGCCTTAAGCGCTTGGGTACTATAATTACCCGTGCACTATCCTACGTCTTATATTCTTCCATTTCTTATTCAGATCCCTTTCATTTTTACACTAATACAACCCTTTTCCTGGTCTCAGTCTTGACACTTGACTTGGCTATTTTAAGCATCTGATGTAGCTTAGTCAAACTCTTTCATTTCCACATAAATGATTCCAAACCATCATATAGTGAATAGAGAAAGATGTTACTAGCCAACTCTTAGCCATAGGCAAACCAACTATCTCCATGTTATTAAACAATCCAATCATTTTTCAAAACATGATATCTCACTAGTTTTCCTTTCTTGATTTTACAATCAACAATGGTCTTAAAGTAAACTCTGGTATGCTCCTGAATCATGTATCAGAGCTCCAAGTTGATGTTGTAATGCCCCGCAATTCTGAACTCATATTATCAACGTAAGACACTTAACATTGTGAATTTGAATATCAACGACATAGTCTTTCTTGTCTTGCATTAGAACAATACTCAAGGTCATTTTCCAAGTGACCATCGTTCGATTCATCCTTCCAAAGGATCCAACGCAGATTATAAGAGTTGTTATTTGTTGTTATACATGATTACTACAATATGAAATTGCAAAAAAAAAGACCATTTAAACATAATAACTTTGAAGAAAAGAATACAAGCCTTATTAGAAGGTAGTCAACATTTTATTCTATCCAAATTGGTCACATGAATAAAATGATTCTAAAACCCTCAAAATCACAAGGTCATAAATATGCTCTGACTTGTCTCAATTCTTTTGATTTTATGTAAGCAACCTCATTGCTAATAATATGAATACTACTCTTGGTCAATATGATACATCCAATGTACTACCTATCTATTTTTGCCTCAACATTTGAGAATCCCTCACTGATATTGACGAGCAAATAAAAACTAACATGTGGACATTTTTCACTAGGTCTACCCGCATTTGTCCTAAGATTATAAGTGTCACTATCTCTTTGATAAAATTTGTCACTAGTGATTGAGGGTTTAATGAGTATTTTGTTTCGGAAAGGAAAATTCTTGCTCATTATTGATTTTGAGACACTGATTCATTATGTTGGTTTGATCACTAGTGAACTTACTTTATAATCATCTCACACACATAAATCAATTGCATGCATTTATAATACAAAGCAAAAAAAATGTAATAAATAAATGCATCTAAAGTGATCCTAGTATGACCTCATAATCTTGACAAAATCTCCATCTTGTCTATTGGATCCCATCATTCGATCTTCTCATTGAACATACAATTTATTTCAACTTAAATAATAAACGTAACAGAGGCCACATTTAATTACAATACTCAATAAATAGAGCATAGGCCGTATTTAAATATCTACTTGGGGGCATACTAATCACTTATAAGTCTACACTAAATCCAATTCATATATCCATACATTCACTTCTAAAATGAATGGCCCAATCACATATAAAACAAATTGGGATAAAATCACATAATAAATTATGCAATTAACTATACCAAAATAATTAAGTTAGAGATGGTCTCCTATAAGGTAGCCTAAACTTTAGGCAGAGACATTTATGTAATTCTAGCTATATTCTAACTCTAGGAACCAATCTCTAATAATTTTAGATGGACTTATTTCTAATAACTTTACTGGGACCTATCACTAATATTTTTCCAGGGGTTTTTTGTCCAATTTTTCTCATCATTTTCCAGCCATCTGAAATTTTCAAAAAAAATAAAAAAAATATTTTTAAAATTCAAAAATTAATATAATCATCGAACTAAAAATTATAAGCATCAGCAAAAATATAGCAGAACATCAACGAAAAATAAAGAAATATCAACTAAAAATTTTGAGCAAAAAATACATAAAAAATAAATGAAAAACAACAAATATATTTAAAACAGAATAAAAATCGACAAAAAAATTGTAAAAGTGAAATACAACTAACAAAACATCAACTAAAAATCATAAAAATATCAAGAAATCTTCAATTATCAATTTGTTAATAGAAACTAAAAATATCAACTAATATCAATCAAAAACTAAAAACATCAATTTCTATTGCCTAAACTTCTCCCAAAAAATGAAAAATGTCAATATAAGAAAAAACACTACAAAAAATCAACCTATGTCACCCAAAACTACAAACTTCAACTCGTATCACATAAAACTTACAGAGAAAGTGAAAACCATCAACATGAGAGAAAAAACAAAAAAGACCAAACCATATAACCCAAAAAAATACAAAAAATTGACTCATATCAACTAAAACTCATCCAGAAAATGAAAAACATCAACATGAGAAAATAAAAATAAAACAATCAACATGAAAAAAACAAAAAAAAAACATCAACAACAAAAAACTACGGTACCTCAAGAGTATAAATTATTCACTCAAAAAATCATAAAACGTTAACAAAATATTTTTTTACAATTATCAACCCATATCTCCAAAAAGCTACAAACATCAACTCCTAATACCTGAACCTCATTCCAAAATGAAAAACATTAGCATCCAAAAAATAACACTACAAAAATCAAGTCCTATAATCAAAATCTCAGCCGCACAATGAAAACATTAATATGAGAAAAAAAATACAAAATACAAATATCAATCCATGTCACCTAAATAAACTACATGAACATCAATTCATAACAACTATACCTCACCCGAATAATGAAAAACATCAACATGAGAGGAAAAAAACTACAGACCTCAACAAAAGAATTACAGTACCTCGACAACATAAATTCTTCAAAAAAACATGTTCTGGTGGGGTTTGAACCAGTGGTGAAATTAGGGGGGCAGGCCAGTGCGGCCGCCCCCCAAATTTTGGTGAACTAAGGGGGTTAGTTCACCTCTCGTTGGGCGCCCCTGTTCAAAATAATTGGTTAGTATTCCACCCAGTCCCAGACTCCCAGAAAGAGATGCGTCCGCCCAAGAGGAAATTTTTGATGCGCATCGGAAGAAGTTCAAATGCAGACGGCGTGAAGAGTTACAGACGGCGGGCGGAGTAAAATTATTGATGAAGAAGATTAGATATTGAAGAAGACTTGACTTCTTGGAATTTTGGGCCTTTATTATTATAAATTCAGAAAATTTCTTTTAAAGTCTCATATTGGGTTTGGGCCTGTTTTCAGATATTAAAATAGCCCAACAGATTCAAATCTGTATCAATTATTAATTCCTCCAAAATTTTAAATCAATGCAATAGTCCCAAATTTTCAATCGTGTTATGCTACTCATCGGAATTGAGAATGAAAAGATTTTGTAAAATTATCAAAAGATGCAGTTGCGTAGAATGCAACTCTCTCCACCACTTAATTTTGCATCCTAGTGTTTGGAAGTAGTTATTTTTATTAAGACTGCGTTATTAGTTAATATTAATTTGTAATTGACTTTTGAAACTAATTGTATTGGTCTTGTTGGATGGGAAAAAATTGATGTAAAATTCGCCCCCCTCCCCCATAAAATTTTGGTCTGGTTCCGCCAATGGTTTGAACCCAGGTCTACAACCTCAGAAGGTAAAATTCAAAATACTACACCAAAAAACATTATCTAGTCATGTATTCGGTCAAATAAAATTTAAACATCAGTTGTAAAACCTCACAAAAAATACTAAAAAATAAGTCTCAGTTCAGACTCGAACTCGGGCCAACATCCACAGAAGAAAATTTACTAACCACTACACCAAACAAATTCTTATTGTTTTTGAACTCAATCAAAACATATTAAACCTCAGTTAATGTCAAAAAAAACACGAGATAAAACATCACCTCCATGTGCAAAACCATAGCACATTGCAGCCGCCAACATTCGCCGCCAACTCAGGCTGCACGTAAGCCACGCACACCTTCTTCGTTCAACGGGCGCATGCATCACACACATCTTTCTTCTTCATCAGATTCCTAGGCACCCCTTCCTCTTCCACTCCGCCGCGTTTCTCTTCTGCTTCGCCGTGCCTTCGCTGTGATCCGCCGATGTGCTCCGGTATCACACCTTCTCAGTCACACAGATATGCTAGTAACCGCTGCTTTCTCTATCGCCCAAACCCGCTCAACCATCGACGATCGATGTAGGAAGCAGAGACAAATGCCGATCGTTGTCGATCGTAGCACAAATGCCGGAGTGCGACAGCAGATCTGTAGAACCTTAGGTTTCACGATCTCATATTCTAGAGTTTTGTGGCAGCAGTGGTGAATTACAGCAAGATACCTGCGGATGCAAGGATTTCGGTGATATTACGGTAAGTTATTGGCAGAAGTGGCGGAGACCAGCGTAAATCCAGCAGAAACCGTTACCAGAGGCGGTTTCCGATCAAAAGAGGAGGGAAATGAATATTTTGATATATTTTGTGATATATATACTATTTTAATAATTGCACAGTTGGTTACTAAATTTATTAGCATATTATTAAAAAATTATCCCTAATAAAATTTCTAATAATTGTACAATAGTCTCTGGCCTAAAGTTTAGGCTGCATAAAACAAGACTTTGTGATTAAGTTAACTAATTTCTAAAATTATTAACCTTAATTACTATCCATTGCCATATTAAATAATTATAAATTATTACAGAAATTAAATATAGTAGGCAGTCAATATACAATAGTATATAATTAAATTAATTTTTTTCTAAAATTATTAAACTTAATTATTATTACCTGATATTTATTCAATTATTTTAAATTGATAAAATAATTAAAATTTAATAATCAAGCGCATCCAATATCTTAATTAACAAAAAATAAGTTCATATTTGATTTGAATTGCTAAATTAAAAATCATTCCCACATAACATTTTAATTAAATAATTAAATAAAATAAAAACAACTTAATTCTAAACTCAGACTGTACAGATTAAAAATTTCATTTTTTTCTACTTCATTGGAACGGTCCGGTCAAACTAGACACAAACCGATCGAGTCACCTGGTCTGGCCAAGATCCAGGTTAGACCAAGAGGCCTTCAATCCTCTATTGAGCTGAAAACTCCTGGTTGCCTATTTCTTTAAAATTGGGCTTGAATTGAATTTTGGAACATAATGCAGCCAACTAGAGTTGGGCACCAACCACCTTGTGGCGAGTGCGCCGCCGTCACTGCTCGGGCGCCTCCACTAGTAGTAAATAGTATTTCCTGGCTGTGAATGGTGATTTCGGTAATCCAAGTAAATCTAGTCCTACCCCAATTTGACTTAATGAGTTCTAAACTCAATTCTCTGTCATGAACCAAGAAAAGCAAATTGGGCAAAAAAATAATTTGCAGCACAAGGCTGAGATTCAGAGTTAGACGAGAAAGAATTGAAGAAATATATTGAGATGAGAAGATTACGAAATCAGTTCTTGATCCTAACACTCGGATAAACCTCTAGAATCTAGATCTAATCTATGTTTACCAGCATAAGAAGGAAATCGCCGCCAAAGAAATGCAACCAGCGTCTCTTCTTTGTGCCCAACTCAACGGCTCGAGCTCTCCGGTTCTGCCCAGCTTCAAAAGAGTTGAACTACCCGTTCTACCCTTCAAACAATCCATCCCTCTTAAAAAGAAGCTTGTCCTCGAGCTTGATATTACAAGTATTCCAAAATGAAACTCGTGCTTGAGCTTTTTGACACGGAGTACACATTTTTGCATATGGAAATTTTGGAGTTGGTTGCTGACTTGCTGGATAGATAAAGCCTTTGAATGGTTTTCCAAAGGAAGCTTCTGTTCAGCCACATAAACATAACGTGAGGCACCATTTTATCACCTTGATCAAAGCCTGTCTCCTGAGCACAAAAGTTTGGTGAGAAGAACCATTCCAAATAAAAAGCAAGTGGTTGAACATGCATATCCCCCAATGGTGTATAATTCCCTGCCAGCCATGTCTACTCTCCCAGCTCCAGTGTTTCTCTTTTTCCATGCAACAAAACAGCAAAAATAATCCAAGATGAGAGGACACTAGACCAGAACAATTGGCACTGTATATACTTTTGAATCTCAAAAAATTCATCAAGGATTTGTGCTTGAAACTCGTCGGAAGTTATTGTCAGAGAATCTTCAACCGGAGAAATTCCAGCAAGGACCAGTTCTTGAAAGTTGACATTAGAATTTGGTGCCAAAGAATCATTGACAAGAAAAGACGTTTCCTCCATTTCCCCTTCCAAGATTTCTAAGAGTTCAACTTCAAAGTCACCCTTACCTTGTGGCATCACATGACCTAGATAGTCTGCTGCTAACTCCCCTCAGAGTTTCCCCGTCTCAAAAATTGTTTTGAATTCTCTAGCAGCTTCATTATCAAATCTTTTAACCACAATTTCAGAAAGTTGTGTCCGAGAACCCCCCCC
>JAULKK010306668.1:0-12206 GCA_032355705.1 Rubia peregrina
ATAAAATAAGAACATTTTCCATTGGAGCACATCGCCTCATTAAAAACCTTAACCTGGAAAACCTAGTGGGAAAAACCGTTGGTTAAGGGGAAAAGAGTATAATATATAGCTCCCTCTCAATTCTTCATAATCCATGAATTTCTGCACCAAAAATACCTAAAAGTGTAAATTATATCTCAATAAATCATAATAATCCCACAAATATATGAACACAATATATAGCACATCAGTATGCTCTCTTTGTCTTTTACGGTGTTCATCAACTTTCTCAGCTTTGGCCACCTCTTTTCCCTTATCCCGTCTTCGCTTCCTGTCAGGGCTTCTTGCCTTACCCTGATTGTCCTGTTGTTTACAAAATCCTCTATACTTTTTTCCCTGGTAAGTAGCCCCGTTGTGATCCTTTGCGCTTTTTGCCAAATGAGATAGTTCACCTCTCTGCACTGCATTCTCTATGTTGTGCTTCAGGTGAATAAAGTCGTTCGTATCATGGCCGTGATCATCGTGGTACTCAAAAAACTGGGACTTATTCCTCTTCTCCAGCGGCATCTTTATCCTTGGTTGAACATCCAGGATGTGTTTTCCTGCACATAGTCCAAAAATCTCTAGCGTTTTGATCAAAGGGGTGAAGATTCTTTCCGACTTGTTGAACCTGTCAGACATTTACCTGTTGCATGTCCGATCAGCCCCCATTTTCTTAGTCCTTCCTTCCCAGCTATCCTTCTCAGTTTTGTGCTGACTATGACTTCTCAATGCATCCTTCCTCTTTTTATCCGCTAGATCCACCCTGTGGAAATTTCCAACTCTTCTCATCAACTCATCGATAAGTCGTACTCGTGCCTAAGACCATTCACGAATGTGTCGATGAGGAACTGGTTGCTCCTGTCCTCCATCTGATCTGCATCATCATTGAATCTCTCTCCACGAGCTTCTGAGTGATGGCAAGTAACTCCGACCTCGTCTTCCGAAACTTCTTCCTTTGCACGAACTTTTCCACTAGTTGGCTGAAGAAGTCTATTGTCCCGTCTTATAAGTTCCTGAACCATAACATGGCCGCAGCTTTCAGGGTGGTTTCAAACACCTTGCACCATATGGCTTACGGTATTGAAAAAGTTACCATGTTGGTGCAAAAGGTGTGCAAATAGTCCTCCGAGTCTACCTCGCCATTGTACTGACCCAAGTTCATTGGTATTTTTGGTTGTGGGTCTTCCATAAACAGTTGTATCCGTCCGGTAAATGATGATCCCCTGGCCTGCCCGTTTGGGCCCTTCTCTTCTTTTAGAGGTGCCTTGCCCAGTTTGTTCCTTATTCCTCCGGAGTGGCACATAACCTTCTCCTCATTCGCAGTCTGCCATTGTTTCTTCTGCTCCAACTCATCCTTTTTCCCATGAAGAAGAAGTACTTTTCTCTCTTATTTCTCCACTTTGAACAATCTGTGACACTTTTCCTCCTCTAGTGGGAGCCTCAAAATCTCCCTCTTGTTCCAGGAAGAGCTCTGTCAGGTGCACATCATGTCCCCTCCACCGGGGCTGCCTATCCTTCATTTCATTCAGTATGTTCATCATCTCTTTCTGGGACACCATTATTGTTTGAAGGATTTCGGAGTTGTTCGCCACCTCCACGGCCTTGTGGATTTGGTGTCTACTGCCCATCAGCGTCATCGTCAGAGCAGGCACATCCTCATGCGTTACGTCTTCTATCGTCACCTGGTTGTATGGATTTTCCAACATCCGTGCCTCCATGTTCTAAAAGTTGTGTGGATGTTAAAATATTATTGCGATCCCTACAGATGGTGCCAATGTTAATACCAAAAAATTTAGTATGTCTAGCGATGATTCGTACCAGCTCAATATGCACCTGAACATACAAGACAGGCAGAGTGAGGTTGGGTAGGCAGGCACAAGGTCGTTCCTGCTCTGAAGCTCCTGTTAGCCATGACAGTTATGTAGAAGCGTATTCAAGTGAATAGTAGACTAATAGGAAAATCTCACCTCGTGTATTACTATTCCTTGTTATATGTGGTTTGGTGGCTAATAAGACTGGAGTTGTCCCATCAGCACCCTTCAAAACGCTACCTGTCTGGCCTCACGCCCAGGTAGAATCCCTAAATACACAGGTTGCACCTTCCTATCTTCTTTATGATTACTGGGCCGCTAGGCCCATACATTATCAATCACTAAGTGGCTCAGTTTATTTGGTTGGACGCTAATGGTTCCAACTGTTTCTGTTAGGGTTTGTAGTTTAATGGTAATGATAATTGGATTCATATGATGTAAGCATGCATGTCTTCATATATTAACTTAACATGATTTATTTCTACTATGATTACATAGGAGAACGAGAAGCAACCACCTCGAAAGCGGTGGGGGACCAAGATGGAAGTGTTGATGGAAACACTGAAAACTAGCTTGGAAGATAAGGTAAAATAAATAGTTAAATTAACATATTTTAAAACCCGATTATATTGTAACCTTACTAATATAATGTGTTTCTCCAGGGTGAGGCGCATTCGTCCAAGTGGTCGACGCTTGCAATAGGGAAAGAGGGCTTCGAGAAGTCCAACCCATGAAGGCACTCCCTCAGGCAAACGACACAGATGCCAATGGTGTAATTGATCTAGTGTAGGTAGTAGGTGGAAAAGTGTGAACAGATCAGTGAAACTGCTTTGATGAAACAGAAATGAAGAATGAGTGATGAACACTAGAAAAACTGATCTGAATTAATGCAAAGATTTAGCAGAAATTTTTTGTGTATTGATTGTGTTAACTTACAGAATGTTTACAACTTCCACTTTATATAAAGTCTAACTCTAACTGAATGAGATCTAACCATCTAACAAACTCAGCTACTACTCTGAACAAATTGAAAGTAATTGCTAACTAACTGATGCTAAATAACGCACCTCTAGTAGCTTCCATCTCTCTTTGATAGCTTCCGAAATCATCCTAGATATTTCATCACCCCTCTCTTCCCCCTCTCATCAAGATAAGGCTACTGTGAGAATTACAAAATCCCATCTTGAACAAGATAGGAAGAAACAGATGGGAAGAGAGCAGTTTAGTAAAACCATCTGCTAATTGACACAGTGAGCTCACATGAACTAGAGTAATGAACCCATCTTTGTAAACATCACTAACCAGGTGGAAATAAATTTCAATATGTTTTTTCGGATCATGGATTGCAGCAGTGTTGTGACAATGAACAAGAATAGGAAGTTGTAGTGGCAACTTGAATTCAAGAAGAAGATAACTAAGCCAATTCAGTTCACAAAGTGTCATTGCAAGGCTTCTGTACACGGACTCAAATGAGGATTTAGAGACTGTTGATTGCTTCTTATATTTCCACGAAATTAGAAAAGAACCAAGAAATATAGAGTAACCAGTCACAGATCTTCTAGTTTCCTTATAGGTACCCCAGTCAACATCATAGAAGTCCCTTAAACTCAATGAAGATTTTACTGAGTAGAAAAGACCAAATGATTGATAATGTCTCAAATACTTCACAATGTGAACAACTCCAATCCAGTGATGTTCAGTTGGCTGATGAACATATTGACTGAGCTGATGAACTGCAAATGTGATGTTTCGCTGAGTGAAATTTAGATAAAGCAGTCTGCCTATTAACCTCCTAAAGGGACCAAGATCTCTCAGAAGTGGTGAAGAAGTATATGAACTGATCCAAGAGATAGGTAGAGGGGATGCAACAAGGTTTTCATTTTCAAGGTTTATATTTAAAAAAATAAGGCCAGTAATGTACTTGTTCTGAGTGAGATAAATTCCTGATTCTGAACTAGTAACTTCAATGCCAAGAAAGCATTTGTATGGACCAATGTTTTTAATGGTAAAGGAATTATGTAGAGAATCCTTGATAGATTGAATTGCTGATTCAGAATTACTAGTAATCAAAATGTCATCCACATATACATTCAGTGCTAGAACAATTTATCCTTGAAATTTGAACAAACAAGAGTTATTGTAGGACTAATAGAACCCCAGACCTCTAAGATGTTTTGTAAACTCATGATTCCACTGTCTTGAACCCTGCTTCAAGCCATACAAGGACTTGAACAGTCTGCGAATAAAACATGATGATGCTTTATGATATCCAGCAGGGGGAATCATATAAAGCTCTTCCTCAATATAACCATGAAGAAATGCATTATTAACATCATCTTGATGTAAAAACCACTTATGAGCAGCAACAATAGAAGAAAAAAAAGTCTCACAGTAACAGATTTTGCAACTGGGGAGAAACTCTCATAAAAATCTTCTCCCTTAACCTGATTGTAACCTTTAGCCACTAATCTTACCTTGTATATGTTCACTGATCCATCGGGGTTACATTTTATTTTGTAAACCCATTTACTCATTATTGCTCTCTTTCCAGGTGATAAGGGAACCATCTTCCAGGTGTGGTTAACTTCCAAAGCTTAAGTTCTTCATTCATGGCAACATTCCACTCTGGGTAAAGCCATGCTTGCTTAAATGAGGATGGTTCTGGAACTTTTCAATTGCAGCAAGAAAAGAAATATGTGGAGTAGAGAACTAAGGGGTATATGAGTTGTATGCATTATTGGAAATGAAGTATTTTAACCAAGAAGGTTTGACCTTAGTTCCGGTACTATGCCTTATGATTGGAACTGATTGTGAAAATGGAATAGAGTTATCTCCTATGTCATTTTCTAACTGAGATGAGTTATGTAAATAATCAGGTTTAGGATTTGGAGCTGACAGTAAGGATAAAGTACAACAGTTTCTGATAGGATTGAATGATGAATTTGATGCTATCAGGAACCAGGTGTTGGTTATGAAATCTACTCCACCAATGAGCAAGATTTGTTCATTGATGATTAAGGCTAAAAGTCATAAGATGATAGTTAGCAATTGTGTGCAATCCACTGAGCAATCTGCAATGCTTGTGAGGTCTCAATCTGAGCACTCAGTTTTTAACTCTGGAACCAATTATGCTGTGAGATCAGCTTTCAAGAAGGACAATAAAAATAAGAAGCTCCTCAAGTATGATCATTGTCATAAGATGGGACATGTGAAGGATTTTTGCTTCAAAATACATGGTTACCCTGCCTAGTGGCAGGAGGGAAATTCCATACCAAAGTATGCGGCTAATACAGTAGCAACACAAGAGGATATACCCTTTGATGTGGGAGAAATTTTTTTGTGTATTGATTGTGTTAACTTACAGAATGTTTACAACTCCCACTTTACATACAGTCTAACTCTAATAGAATGAGATCTAACCATCTAACAAACTCAGCTAACTACTTTTTTAACCTTGCCTAAGCTCAGAAATATCAATTCTAAGCTGATACAGTAAATGACCATTGCTAATTGCAAACATGTCCTCAGACATTGCATTTTTAATCCAAGAAACCAAAATATAATTCACCTTCTTCCACTGCTTGAAGATTGGTGAATCAGCCTCAAGAGTTGGAAAAGTACATGTAACAAAGCATAGCTTGTCCCTTGATCCAAGATCTGAGTTCATATCCTTGTTCCAGGTCAAATCAATCTTCTCCGTAAGCAGATCTGTCACCAGGATCATTCCTGAATGATCTGCATGACCTAGATACAATGGATCCTCCATTATGATCTTCACAAAGCATTCTTCATCAATAGTATACTTCCTTTGAGCTATATTCTTCGGATTTCCCATTTCTTGAGATAATGAAGTCGCCATGATGAGATCAAATGAGAGAACTATCATAAAACAAGATTGAAGAATCAAGATTTATCTAGCTTATTGCTCTGATACCATGAACAAATAATTGAAACTGCTTTGATGAAACAGAAATGAAGAATGAGTGATGAACACACAGAAAAACATATCTAAAGTAAAGCAAAGATTAGGGAGAAAATTTTCGTGTATTGATTGTGTCAACTTACAGAATGTTTACAACTTTCACTTTATATACAGTCTAACTCTAACAGAATGAGATCTAACCATCTAACAAACTCAGCTAACTACTCTGAACAAACTGAAAATAACTGCTGACTAACTGATGCTAACTAACTGGACTGAGCATGCAGTTCAAGCTTCGGTACCTCTAGTAACTTTCAGCTCTCTATGATAGCTTCCAGAACCATAGAACGATCCTGGATATTCCATCAAAGTGGCGGTTACGGGTTGTGACATCTGAACATGGCGCATTCACTTTCTATTTTGGCGAGATGATCAAGAAGGCACTGTTTGTACTAGTTTCTATTTTTTGTGCATTTTGAAATTCCATCCCTAATTTTAGGTACATTATTTAAGTTTGACCCCGAATGAAAATAATTTTAGTTTAACCCAAAATTTTGATCTAACTCTTATTTAATGTTTTCACTCTTTATCATTTGTCTTTGATTTTATCACAAGACAGTGCAATTTCATCCCTGATTTTAGGCACATTATTTAAGTTTGACCCCCAACCAAAAATAATTTTAGATTAACCGCAAAATTTGATCAAAACTTATTGAATGTTTTCACTATTTATCATATACCTTTGATTTTATCATAAGACGGTGTCATGATAGGCAAGCTCAGATTAGAGATAAAGCAATTGTGATAACATGTTAGTGACGAAAATATAAAATTGTCATAATACTACTTGATCCACAATCCAAGCTTTAGTTTGAAACTAACCCATAATTTAGAAAGTTTTACATCACAAGCAACATGATTATGGGACTACTTAAAACTTTATTAAGCTGCCATCAATACCAACTGTACATAATCAAGCACGATAATCATAATTACCGATTGCATTAGTTTGATCTAAGGTATGTGGCAGCTTAATTTATTTATAAAGGTTCACCTGAAATTCAGAGATACATTTTCCCTGATAATTTTCCAAGATCACCTAATTTAGTGACAGCCTGAAATAATTAGCAGATATTAATTACAATAAATCAATAATCTCATTCCGCAAAAAATATATTATGCATTTGTTTGATGGAGCTATGCAAAGTTGATATTTTGAAAATATAAGAGAATCAACCTCGTTTTTCATCCAAAATAACTACCGCTCTTAAAGGATTTGATGCAAATAATCAAATTAAAGGATTATAGTCCAGTGTTACCCTAATTTGAGTGAAGCGTCAGAGAACTCATCCTCTGCAGATGGACCACCATTAGAGACAGGGGTGATGTTGGACCCTGAAGATTGGCCTTCTTCATAGATGAGAGCCACCTAAAATTAAATGAGTTGGTAAAAGAAAAGGTCAAAATTTATTTACCAATTCACCCAATGAATAAGCATAAATATATACTTTGTTCACTCACTTTCTGTTTCAGCTGTATGTTTACTTCAATCAGCTCAGCACTCTGCACACAAACATTTATGCAACTTAAGCCACTCAACTTCAAATCAAACACACATTCCATCTGAAAGAACTTAAGCCACTAAATATGATGTTACCTTCTTGTGAAGGTCATCGATCTCAGCCATCATTCGTTCCCCCTAGTTTCCGACAGTTTTCCGAATCAAAATTAATAACAGAAATTCGAAACACAAACAAGAAGCGTGTCTTGTTCTCATTTGTAATACGGTATAATGTACCTTGTAGTGAACCACACGAGTGAGTTCAGCTTCGAGTTCTTTCTCCATCACCGTCAGCTCCTCCATGCTAAGCCCTTCGAGCTCCTCAGCCTTCATGTTCCCGCTGTTTCATCCATATATACGTATATATCCTTCTTAATATTCATTGAATTAGTACGTATGCGTGTATGTACCTCAACTCAAGAGGATTGCCAGCAATCTCCTTGCTTAAACTGATATGGCCCGAACCATCGAGCTATAAAGTTTACATACATACAAGAAAGGAAGAAATTAACTCTAGAATTAGATCAGTTAATCGAATTGTTTGAACAGAGAATTCGCGTGCGAGCAGATTAAAGACAAAACTAAACTATGAACCTGAAGCTCAAGAGATGGATTCTGTTTTTTCTCCAGACTTGTTGTATGTAGCTTGTACTTTGCAATAGCATCGTCCATGCTACATAGAAACATACGCATACATCATAATTTGGTTTTATTTTTGCATTTGAAAGCTTTTTCAATGGCGAACATAAACACTCACATGAAGAGTCTTGAATTTATAGTGTACTGAACTTGTAATAAACAGTGCTTCAATCAACTGGTAAGTTTATAAATAGAGAAGAAAACAACCTTTTCACCAAATCTTAACTTAACTAATGCTAATGCAAATGTTTAAATGTGCACTTGGATTTTCAGTACAGATTATTGGCTCAATATCTTTGGAAAACATAGGTACGGTAGAAAAAAGTCAGTAGCAACTTTCTGCACAATTAACATTAAACTACATGAAACCAGATCAATTGTATTCAGTAATTTATTACTAGGACAGTTTAATACAGTATCACAAAGGTCACTAGGAACATCTTTATCTCTGTTGATAAAGAATTAAACAAAATATCTGCATAGACTGAATGTATACTTCTATTCTAAACAATAACTTTTTAGGGTAATGTGATTTCATACCCTCAAGTTTTCAATAAGTTTTACTTAAGGCCTCAAGTTTTCGAAAGTAAGCAACTCCTGAGTTTAGTTTACCCTAGGGAGTTTTTCAACACTAGGGGGTCAAACAGTACCATAGTAATATTTTGGTGGTTTAGTGATACTTTGAAAAAGAGATAAACTAATATGAGACAGTTGCACCCTAATTATATAATGAGACAAATGATTAAGTAAAGTTTCAAAAATTATAGAAAGTATCTCGTATTATTTTTCATTTGTAAATAATTGTACTTACATCCTTTGTCTCACCATAAAATTGGGTGACACCATCTCACCAAAGTCTGTGTACTAATTCCGTTTCATTGGACGTGCCACCAAAGTCTTGGATTTAGGTGAATGAAATGAGTGGATGAAGTTGAATTTAGAAAGGAAAAAGTATAATGAGTGGATGAAATTAAAGGAATCTTGCCAAAAAAAGAAAGTGTGTCACATCCAATGAAACAGATGGAGTATTTGAGAAACTAAGTAGACAATAAAAGTAGCACAATAGCACACAAAGACTAGAGTGCATGAGGGTGCTTTTATCTTCTATTAACTAAGACATGTATTAATGTACTTAGCTTAGTTTCAAAGGTTAAGTATGCTGTGGTTAAAATGCAAAATAGGACTCTCTTTATGTCTACTTTGTTCTACTCTATGTTAATTGAAAAGGCTATTGGAGGTAATGCGGATCTTCACAACTTCAGAAAAGGTCACCCTCTCTGACTGGGTATCATACTCTTTGAGTAAACTAAAGCTGAGCATTCAAACAAAAGACCCTTTCATCCTTCCATTTCAAACTAAATCCCACATTTTCAGCCATCTTCAAAACACATATTTGATAGTTACGACGAATCCAATAATATAATAAATGATAATTATGATTGTTTTTTTGCATATCTATTTAAATATATTGACAACTTAAAAAAAGTAAGTGTGCAATTTAATTTGTGACGGAGAGACATAATCATGACCAATGAAACATTATGCCTCTTTTAACAATCCTATAAAAAGTGACAATGCATGTGTCAGGATCACACTCACAGAGTACCTACGTACATTAACATCATGTTGCATGCAGAGTGCAGACTCGTTCATTAGTATCAATTCATCCAAAACCATGCAGATTTTGTACACAAAATCACACAGTAATATATGCATGCATGCACAAAACTAAAATGGAAAGTGCTTGCAGTCCCAGTCCAATAATTATTCTATTTTATGATCCACTATACTTCCTTCTGTTTGTCTTTTTACATTGGAAAGTGCTTGCAGTCACAGTCACAGTCACAGTCACAGTCACAGTAGTACTTCCTTCTGTTTGTCTTTTTACATTGACGCTCCTTTTAGATTGACCCACTTCTCTTCTGACCAATCATAAATTGTATTATCCACTAAATTTACCTTTTATTCTCCTAACTAAATTTCCATCACTCATTTCACATTTTTAGAAAAAAATTGTGCCATTTAGAAGGGGAGCAATATTAAAATATTGGAAATTAAGTAGCACTCCCTCTGTCTCAACTTAATCTGCACACTTACTATTTATCAGTCAACACTCTCAAACTTTGACCACATATATGAATAGATATATAAACAATAATACTATCGTATTTGATATTGTTGGATTCGTTGTAATAAGTAGTTTCTGAATATCAACTTTTTATTTGCCGATATTATACGTAGTTAAACATATTAACGGTCAAATATGTTTCTTGAAGACCGTGAAAAAGATTCTATGCAGATTAAGCTGGGACGGAGGGAGTAGATTATCTTTCTATTGGATATTGGAATATGAGATGTAGATTCAAACTTAAGGCTTCTTTACTCACTAACTTCCCAATGATTATATGTTGGGAGCTTCGGAAACAGCGGCGGAACTGGGAGCGAGCCGGTGCAGCCTGCCACCCAAACCTCCGGTGACTAGGGGTAATATACCCCCGTCCCTCCTAGCCCAGTCCCACCTTGCCCAACCCCGCCCCTCCTCAAATTTTCTTCTAGTTTCGCCACTGTTTGTAAATCCAGAAACGAGATGCTTTATGAAAACACATCTACCACTTGTGGAAATTCATTGCTGACCAGAAATTCTTGTTATACATTGCTTTTGAATTTTGATAAGCTCCCAGGGGTAAACGATGACCTCATATTTGTGAGAAATGGGCTTGTTCCTTTTGTAAGGAAAATGAGACCCAAGAAGTCAACCATTATCAAATGGAAGCCTCCAGACCCGGGCTTCAAGATCAGCTGCGATGCAGCTTTTAAAATTAATGAGGCGGGAATAGGTTGCATCATGAGGACTGAAAATTGGTCCTGCAACCATGTACTGCCTCCACTGCTCTTGAATCCGAACTTCTTTCTATACTTGTAGATCTCCAGTGGGCGGCGTCGACAGGCGTCCAGTGCATCATAGAATCAGACAGCCTCTCAGCCATCCGAATGATCAAAAAGAGGAGAAGGAACCTTGGCAACTTACATATCTGACCAGAAGGATTAAAACACTTGCGGAGCAGACTCGAGCGATATTCATCCACAATCCAAGGGAGGCCAACCAAGTAGCCAACTTTTTGGCTAAAGTTGCCCTAAGAAAACAAGAAGAAACGGCCATGGAAGAGCTCAAGGACTCGGCTGAACTCAACTTCTTGATAAGAAGAGATGTTTTATTCCCACAGTTTAGATATAACCCTCCTTGACTAACTAACCTAGGATATCTGGTAGTATAGCGGGCGTTTGGCCACACTTTATTTGACACGGGGGTGGAGGATAAACGTGTGGAATCACATCCACTTTACTTCGCTTTCTCCCTACATAGTTTGTATCATCTTTTGATGGGTCCAACATAGCTTAGGACGAACCACAAAATGTATTTATCTTCACTCTTTTGGTTAGTGGAGCCTAATGTATTTCCCTCGCTCATATGAAATGAGTGTTTAAATTATTATTTTTTAAAAAAGAAAAGAAAATATACACAATAAAAGTTAGTACTCCATTTAACGGCCTAAGGTTGTAATAACACAATATTTGTGAGACAAGTCTTAGATAGTCTATCTTACTTCATTTAACGATTAGATAGTCTATCTTACTTCATTTAACGATTAGATAGTCTTAGGCCTCATTTTCTGGAGCTTATTTGAACTGATTTGATTTGATCTAACCTGGCCTCATCCGATTCGATCTTATCTGATCTAAAATGAACTGAGTTGAACTAAACTTAATTGAGCTAAATTAAGTGTGTTGTAAATAGTAATGTATAACTAAATTAATTAAAATAAATTTTGCCAAATGACACTTAGTTGAATTAAATTGGATAGAACTGGTTTAAACTGAATTGAAATACAAATAAATTCCGGAGAACATGGCCATAAAGAAGACTTGTGAAAAGTATGTGTACTGGATGTCAGAATTAATGATGTAACATTTACAGTAGATCTTTCACCGTAAAACCTCAATTTGTATTCCCATTGTTTTATTGGATGTGTTACACTTGATTTTTTTTTTGTGGATTTGGTAAATTTTCCTTTTATGGCAAGATTCATTTAATTTCATCTACTCATACTAATTTTCCTTTCTAAATTCTATTTCATCCACTTATTTCATCAACTTAAATTCAAGCACATAAAACTATGAGTGCGTCTCTTGAAAGACGGTATTTCCATAAGTTATGGAAAGACCAAGGTTTAAAGTGTAAATTAGAATAAAT
>JAULKK010306679.1:0-12206 GCA_032355705.1 Rubia peregrina
GTCCGGGTCGGGTCTGGGTCTAACTAAATTTTCTTAGGGTCGGGTCTGGGTCTTATTAGACCCGACCCAGACCCGACACATGATCATCCCTAGCTGCCACTATGAATTTGGGATTAGGGCTTAAGAATTTATGAAGCTAATTATGCGCAATTAGAAGATAATTAAGCCATCTAGCATTTCAAGGCCACATCGAAACAGAATTAGGGCGGTCCATCGTTCGTCATGCTATTTTTATTTGTTAAAAAATATATTCGTACTTCCTAAAATATATAAAACAAAATTTTGATCCGTAATTAGATTCAAATATGTCATTTAAATTCATTCAACATATTACATTAGAAAACAAACTAATTCATCTTGAACATGATTAACGATAATTAAGAAATGATAAAAACAAAAGTAACGAATTCATACTTCCCAAGTTTTACTATATTTGACCCATTTTATTGTTTGATTGTTTCTTATATATATACTAACACACTTTTTTAAAGATTACTTCCATTTCCTCAACTCATTCACTTTATTTCTTTCTTTCTTTCTTTCTGAATTTAATTTATTTTACTCATTTCATTCTTCATAAATCCAAGTGACTAGTTAAATGTGCCAAATTATGGTAGAGCAGATAGAATGTGCATGAAACTACTAGAAATGATATGCATCACAAAACAAATATTAATATTTTCCAAACGATTTTTTATGTAATAATTTTTATAATTTTGATTTTTTTTTGGAATTTCTAATGCTTAATGAAATTTAGTCTACATTACATCATGTGTTGTAGGTGAGTGACGCGTTTAGACAATGTGCATGGCTCGCTAAATATTGTATTGTGGCATACAAGTGCACACTTGCACAAAGATGTCAATTTCTTTCTTTTAAAGATAAAAAAACACGCACACACAAGGAAGACGAAAAAAACTTTTAATAGAATATCAACTTCAATTTCATAGAGTTTCAGAAATACTTACAAATTTTTTTACAACGTGGCACAATATTTTATGTATATTGCATTGCACGTAGCATGCAAACATTTTTAAAGTATCAAAACTTAATGCTTATTGTGTTATAATCGAAGATATTGATGAGATAAAGAACTTCCAAAAAAACCCCATTTTAGTTGTATCTTTACCTTTTGACCATAATCTTACTTCGTACTTAAAGGCGCGCCTATTTAGGTTTTCGAGTACAAGGCATGTGCAATCTAGGTGTATGGCGCGTAACCAACATAACTGCATTGATGCAGAGTGTACGAGCAGAGAGAGAATGGCATGACAGGAATGTCATCATACGAATGAGGAAATTTAGAGTAGACTAATGCAATTAGTAAACAACCAATTGGTCATCAGTGAATTGAATAAAGTTGAAGAAACAGATCATTATGATAGGAATCACGTAGATTTCCTAACATTGGGTTGCAATGATACAAATGATTCAGAATTGTATTCACCCAATGATCTTCAGTAATCCAATATCCTGCCAGAAAGAAGCAGAAAATGGACTACTTTAGTTATTTGTGGAACTTGGTTTGGAAAGCTAATAAGCTTGATTGGGTATAGTTTGAATATGTTTATGGAGTTGTTTTGGGATGAAATATGGGTTGTTTTCTAGAATGTTTATTTTTTATTTTTACCTTTGTTGCAGTTACAAAAGATTTTGGTTAAAAAAATTTAAAAAGTATATATTGTGAGTTTGACATTTTGAAGTTAGGGTTCGAAATAGGTGTTGAAGGTTTTGAATGGAGAAGACAATTGCCTATGCATGAATTCGAAAATCACTAAACTACGTGACACTTTCGTGCATACTCTGGTCAAGATCATGCAAAGTTGACCTATAATTTTCTTTTTTGGTTATGTTTTTATCTTATTTTTTTCAATTTAGAATTTATTTGATATTTTAAATATAATAAATCATTTTTAAATTATTAGATCCAAAGAAAAGATCAAACAAAAATGCAATGAGTGTCAATATTAAAAATTCAAAATAATTGTTTCGACGGCTAAGACGACCTCCATGCAGATCATAATGGGTTTAAGAAAGAATGAGATGAGGAAACTCTTCCCGTTCTCCACGAAGAATTCAACACCACAACATTATCCCCCCCCATCATATCCATCGGGCGATACCATTGTGTTTCCAAAATGGACCTCAAATTCCACCTCGATGATCCCATAGACCACATTCATATCATTTATTCCAATTTCCAAATCATTACCTACACCAGGGAGAGTGGTGCCGTTTCACGTGAGGTAAATTTTCCATTCGAAGAGACTACATGGAATGTAATAGCTGGTTCTTGCAATGGTTTAGTCCTTACAAAACAGGGTCGTTCTGAACCTCACTTGATTCTAATGAATCCCATTACTCTACAATTTGTGAAAATGCTTGAATTCCTTAATCCTCATTCTAAAGTAATAACCTATAGCTTGGGCTATGATAGTTCTAACAAAGATCCTTACACAATCGCTCGTATACTGAAATATTTTTAAGCATAATGGGTTCAAGGAATTAGCCTCTACAAAATTTAGTTGTTGTGGGGTTTCAACATCAACCTCATAAATTACCACACCAACACTCCTAGCATCTACACAATATCATTGACATGAAAACAACAAAAAAATCCAAAAAAATAAATGAAACCCAGCTAAGAACTATATAAAAAATGAAAACGATGAGATGTGAATACTGTAGGGATTGAAGTCAATTCAATGATCATAATTTTTATTAGGTTTAGGGTATGATGAGTAATCCTTAGCCCCAACCTAGTGAGCCAGTGTACTTCAATAAAGTTAATTGACATCTACCCATTTAAGCTTTTAAACCCCAGGCATAAAAGCCTACCCAGATCTCTCTATTTCCCATACTATATTTTTCCTTCAAAATATATTATAAGAAAGATAAAAGAGTGTACTTACTTCTGTGTAATGAGAAACAAATTAAACTAAATGATTACACGTAAAATTTAAACTAGGTCATTAAAATACTTATGACTTGCGTGCACAATTGGTGCAAAAAGAATTTGTGATTAGTATTAAAAATACAGCTAACACCTAAATCAAATTTTTTTAAAATATTCCACTTCAATTTTGTAGAGTCTTAGAAATACTTACAAATTACTTTTGCAACATGTGCCACACACTGCACAATATTTTATATATATTGCACTGCACGTACAATGTTAAAAATTTTAAGAGTGCCAAAACCTAATGTTTATTGTGTTATAATTGAATATGTTGATGAGATTTTATATTTTCAAAAAATGCATGCATGAAACCGGAAGCAAGAAAAAGGAAATTACCAAATCCATTATTTCCATATTCATCTAGCTAGATGTCACTATACCCTTACTACTTATCCACCGCATATAATAAAAATATTATTATTAATTATGATAATAATAATAAAAATTGAGTAAACATAATTGGATGTTAATATTTTTTTTATATGGGAATCTCAGGAAAGGTGACATATTCATAAACTTACGGTTTGACCACTTTACTTTTTACCTCCAAGCTTTGATATATATATATATATATGAATTTAAGTTTCTTTCCAAACTTTAGGATTGGTTTTTTAGCACTTTGAATAAAGTTTTTGATTTTTACAGGTGTCCATTTTGTGCCAAAAAAATCATGTGCAATTATCGTGCATCATGCAATTATCGTGCATATCTTAAAGTTATTTTACATTTTAAACTCCACATGCAAAGTAATTTTACGTTTTAAACTCCACCTACATATTGAGTCACTGATACAAAGGCGCACCTATTTAGGTGGTCGGGTACAAGGCACGTGCAACCTAGGTGTATGTCACGTAACCAACACAACTGCATTGGTGCAGAGTATACCAGCAGAGAGAGAATGACATGACATGAATGCAATCATACTAATGAGGAAAATTAGAGGAGACTCGTGCATTTAGTAAATAGCCAATTGTTCATCAGTGGATTGAATGAAGTTGAAGAAATAGAAAATTCTGAAAAGAATCCTCCAACTTTCCTAACATTGGTCAGTAATGAATACAAATGGTTCAGAACAACATTCATCCAATGATCTTCAGATAATCTACTCTTCTGCCAGAAAGAAGCAGAAAATGGATTGCTCCAGCTGTTTGTGGAACTTAGTTAGGCAAGCTAATATGCTTGATTAGGTGTAGTTTGAATAAGTTTATGGAGTATTTTTGGCATGAAATATGGAGTGTTCACTATAATATTTATATTTGTTGACCTTTGTTGCAGTTACAAAAAGATTTAGGTTAAAACATTTTTTTTAAAACAAAAGGTATATATTGTGAGTTTAAAATTTGAAAGATAGAAATAGCTGTTGCAGGTTTTTAATGAAGAAGATGATTGCCTATGCATGAAATCATAAAATCACTAAACTACGAGACATTTTCGTGCATACTTTGGTCAAGTTCGTGCAAAGTTGAACCTATAATTTTCTTTTTCGGTCATGTTTTTCAACTTTTTCATTTTTTTCTTCAATTTTGAACATATTTGATCTTTAAAAATATAATAATTAATTTTTAAAATATTAGATCCAACGAAAAGATCAAACAAGGAAGGAAAGAGTGACAATATTAAAAACTCAGTTCAATAATTTTGGCGGATGAGACGGCCTCCATACAGAGCATAATGGGTTGAAGAAAGAATGAGATGATGAAACTCTTCATGTTCTCCATGAAGAACTCATCACTGCCAACATTCTTCCCCACCTTCCTGTCAAATCCATCAGTCGATGCCAATGTGTTTCCAAGTTGTGGAGATCCTTCTTTTCAACTCCCCGGTTTGCCAATATGCACCTCAAATTCCACCTAGATGATCTCGAAGACCACATCGATATCATTTATTCCAAGCTCCAAATCATTACCTTCACCGGTGAGAGTGACGCCGTTTCGCGTGGGGTAAACTTTCCATTTCAAGAGATTACATGGAATGTAATGATTGATTCTTGCAGTGGTTTAGTCCTTACAAAAATGGATTGTTTAGAACCTCGGCTGATTCTGATGAATCCTATCACTCTACAATTTTCGAAAATGCCTGAATTCCCAAATCTTCATGCTAAAGTCGTAACCTATTGCTTGGGCTATGATAGTTCTAATGAAGATTCTTACACAATCGCTCGTGTACTGAAATATTTTTAGCATAATGGGTTTAACAAATTAACATTTACAAAATCCAGCTGCTGTAGGGATACAGCTTAAACCTTATAAACTACCATTCCAGCACTCCCTGCATTTGTACAATATCAATGACATGAAGACAACAATAAAAAAATTCAAATAATATATAAATTAATATTTATGGAATCCAACTGAGAACTATAAAATATTATACGATTACTGTAGTGGTTGAAGTCCATTCACTGATCATAAATTTTATCAGGTTTAGGGTATGACGAGTAATCCTTAGCCCAAGCCTAGTGAGCCAGCGCACTTCAATAAAGTTAATTGACATCTACCCATTTATCCCTTTAATCCCCAAGCATAAAATCATACCCATATCTATCTATTTTCCACCCTTAATTTTTTATTCGGAAAATATTGAAAAGAGAAATTACTTTACTTGCTTTTGTGCAATGAGAAATAAGTTGAACTAAATGATTATACAAGTGAAATTGAAACTAGGTCATTGAGCTACTTATGACGTGCGTGCATAATTGGTGCAAAAGAAATTTGTGATTGGTACTAAAATTACAACTAACACCTAAATCAATAAATAAAATATCAAGTTCAATTTCCTAGAGTTTTAGAAATACTCACAAATTGCTTTTGCAACATGTGTCACACGCAGCACAATATTTTATATATATTGCACTGCACATATAATGCTAAATATTTTAAGAGTGTCAAAAACTAATGTTTATTGTGTTATAATTGAAGATGTTGATGAGATGAATGATTTCCCAAAAAAAATTTAGTTGTCTCCTTACCTTCTGACCATAATCTTACATCGTACTTAAATGGAGTGCAATGTATGTGCAAAGTAGGTATATGTCTCGTAACAAGCTGAATTACATTGATGCACAATATACCAGCAGAGAGAGAATGGCATTAGATGAATGCCATTATATTAAAGATGGGAATTTAGAGGAAACCTGTGCATTTAGTAAACAACCAATTGGTCATGTCGACTTCATTAATGGATTGAATGATGTTGAAGAACCAGGACAATTTGATAAGCCCCTTAATGCCAATCACTCAGCTCTTCTAACATTGGGCAGTAATGATTCAAATGGTTCAGAACAACATTACAAAAAGATAGCAAATCTGGTCCATAAGCAGCATACCTTAGATAGTGAGATGGCACTTTATGATCAGAATATTAAGAAAATTATACAAGGCAATGAAGACTATTTAGGTGTTAAGTTGGAATATTGAATCATAGATGGCTGTAAGGCATGCTTCAAAAGTATATGACTAACAAAGAGGATCATCAAGCTGGAAGAAGAGAGGCTAATGTTAGTCATAGTTTGTAGTCACCAACTTAGGGAACTTAACCTGCTCCAGTTAAACCTATGTACGTGACAACTTTGAGTGCATGCTTTTAACTGTGCTGATTTAGAAAAGTTGGATGCTGTCCAGGTTTTCTTTTTTAAAGTGGAAATAAAGTGGGAGGGCGCATTCTCTGATTGTTTTGTATTTTATACTTTTGGGTGGATTTTCTTTATCTGAATTTTAGAGAAAAAGAAAATTGGTGAATGCGCCCTCGGGCGGGTTTTTTATTTTTTGGTTCAAATTTTGGCGGAATTTATTTATCAGAAATTGTTAAGAAAAAGTAAATTCATTCGGTGGGGTTTTTTTTTTAAATTTTTGCCGGATTTTGTTATGAGGATTTTTTAAAAAAGAAAATTCATAGGGCGCATTCACATAATGCGCCTTCGGTGGGTTTTTATTTTTTAAATTTTTGTTAGAATTTGTTATGAGGATTTTTTTAAAAAATAAATAAAATTCAGAGGACGTATTTTAAGAATGCGTCCTCAACGTAACTTTTTTTGTGTGTAAATTAATTAAATTTCCCAGAAAATTTGTAATAAAAAAATAAAAATAAAGAGGATGCATTCTTAAAATGCGTTCTTTAATTTTAATTAATTTTTTTTAAATATATTTTAGTTTCTGGAGAAGAATAAAATTTAAAAATAAAAATAACGAAATTGACGCATTCTTGAAATGCGTCCTCCAGCCGTAATTAGTTTGTGAGAAATTTATTTTGTTTTTTGAAATTTAGGGAAATTAATAATTAGAGGAGAAATACAAATGAAAATAATAAAAATTCGTCCTTCATGTGTAACAATTTATTTTTTAATATATTTTATTTTCCAAAAATCTGATAGGAAAAATTAAATTGAACAAAATTCTGGCAATTTTTGTTTATATTTTTCTTATGATTCAGCTTTTTTGTATTTCAAAATATTAGTATATATATATATGTGTACATGTGTGGATATATATGTACGTATTTTTCAATGGATTAATGAATTAATCATGCGTTGAATAAACTAGTATTATTATTTTTTGAATAGCCTAGTAGTATTTTGTTATTAAAATTATCTATTGCTCCCTAATTCTGAACTTCAATGTTAGAATTAAAATAGTCGTCAGATACAATGTTTATTTAATTTTAGGATGATAAAAATAATAAAATATGAATAAATTCTTACTTGGTTGGTAGAAATGTAGGTATTATTAATACAATGTTAGTTGATTACGACTCGACTGTACTAATGACGCCCCCACAAAGTTTCCCACATGTTCCACAAGGCGGTGATCGTATCTGGCGGGATGTGCGTCTTCTTACGGGCACGTGAGTAGACGTTGCTATGTCTTCATCCTGAATTCCCTCCGATAAGTCCTCGTCCATATCGTCCTCAGCTTCATCATCATCGGATTGATGTTGAACTTGATGACCGCTAGCTGTATCGAACGGAGCAGTTAGAGACAAATGTGCATGAATACTAGCTGGGGTAAGGTATACTGCAGAATGAACCGGAGAAGCGGTGGAGTGCGAGGGTCCAGCATCGGATGGTCCCTCGTAGGCTGGGCTAGCATGTGAAGGTCTTGCTTAAGACAAACCAATGTCAGGACTTTGTCTTGCAGGGCGTCGTCGGCGACCGCCTTGTCTGCCCGGTGGCTTCTGATTTAATTGTACCTGACCAGGTGGAGGTCCATCCGGGTGTGCATGTGGCTGATAATAACGCACTCTGGAAGGCTCATGTACATAGGTTAGCGCACATGTGATATCTTCAAGGGTGTCCCTGATGATGTCTGCGTAAGGTGGAGGACATGCATCTACATTAACTTCGTGCCTGAGCCTCACCCTGGACATGACCTTCATCTGGACGAAGTCATATAATCTAGTTAGATACAATCGATTGTTGAAATTGTATGTAATAATAAAATGTTGTTGGACAAAAGTAATGAATACCATATATTCCATGGTTGCCCCATCTCCGTGAAAACCCTCTGTAACCGTTGGGCGCCTTCCTGGCCGGTCAATCAGTCTCACTATGCTACATAGGTACTCCATGAAGTTTCGTCCTGGTGTATATGGATATGCAACTCTAAGGATCGGGACAACGTAGTCTGCTCGCCGCTCCCACGCCTGAACATGAGTGATCAGGACAATTCGCCAATCCATATTTGGTTTACCCCGACGATTTAATGAATGTAGGGTTTTTTGGACCTCCTACGGCACTAACTACACAAGTAACTACTAGAATTACCCCCCTATAGCGAGAGGAAATTTCGTTGTAAAAAGGCCTAAAGTGGTTGTAATAGACCATTTACAACAAGTATGTGTGCGGTTGTAATAGGCTTGGCTACTCGTTGCAAAAGATATATTACAACAAGTCACTACTTTGGTTGTAAAAAACCATCTATTACAACGACTTTATTCGTTGTAAAAATTTATTTAGATATCAACTTGTTTTCTTTTACAACTCTTTTTCTCGTTGTAAATACAAGTATTTACAACCTAATACTTTGTTGTAAATACACATTTTTATTAAATTGCTCTAATATTAAATGATTATTGCATAGTCTGCTAAAATGAACATATAAAATTAACAATTGTAATTCTTCAAATTTTTAGATAAATGAATAATAGATATCCAATATGTAAGTCATAACATCTAAAATGTTAAATATCTTTAACTACAAAATAAATTCTTAACAGAAACTAATTTTAACAATATACAATTAAATCGGGTTCATGCATGTAGCTAAAAACTCCATAATTCTTGATTTGCACTTGCACTTTCTTTAACAACCTGGAAGAGCAAAAGGAAGGGGAAAAAAAGTTCTAGTAATTGTGTATGTCTTTTGAAAGACAGTTTTTCCATAAGTTATTGAAATAACAGGGTTTAAACTGGAAGAAATCAGGATAACATTTTCGAGTTGCATTAATCGAGTCATAAACTTATAACTACTGTATGTTGCATAATAAATTTTTAATATTGTAACTAAAACATTTTACCTTTCTATAATTCTAATTCAACTCATTCTTTCCATATACCTATGAAAAAACAGTCTTTACCAAGACTTTGCCTAAAGTAATTTAGACATATAGATTCGTTCATTTATGCTACCCTCAAGATCGAGTCTAATCCAAGAAATTTTTTAGGCTAACGCATTTACAAGTAAATTTAAATGTATGTGTTTAGACTAGGTGTGTAAACGAACCGATTTGTTCACGATAAACTCACAAACAACTCGATCTTTCAAAACTCGACTCGAAGTCAAATTTGAGTATATAATAAAACTCTATATGCAGCACTTCAATTAAAGTTTTTATGATTACACCACACTCATCCTCAATCACACACTCATTTTGGAATAGTACATATAACAATAAGTAGCAGTATTACTTTCCCTTTGTATCACTGAAGTCCCCGATTAGACTAGAAGATAAAGATGAGAAAATATCGAATCAGACCTCAGAAGTGTGACTTACTTTAGCACCATCCATCTACTTTACTCTTACAACTTGATTAAGAAATTAAGACACGTATGTCTTATTTTTAACAGCACCCTAATGCCATATTGTATCAATAAAAACAAATAAATATTTACCTCATAACAAGTATACCAAAACTACCTCATAATATTTCGATGCCTTGAATGTAGGAGTCGTAACTGTCTGGCCATTCTAGTTCTCACACAGGGGTGGAGGAATTAGTAATGGAGACACAGTTTCGACTTCTTCATTCTACTAGAAATACCTCTCGACATTGTTACTTTTGATGGTCAAATTTTTGGCCTTTTGATGGTTTTGGAGATCCATTAAATAACCCCACCTCCTTGAGGTTTCCATTCAAAAAAAAAACCATAACTAGCTAACAAAAAAATGAGGTTGCATGTGAAACCCATTTATAATTATCCTCAGAGTACCTTTTTGTCCTTTCTATTGTTTAAGAAAAAAGTCTTCACTAATCATCATAAATCCTCACTACATACCAAATTCGTAGCACATTAGCATCACAAACCCAACTTTTTAAATCCAATATTACAGGTCATGTCTAGATTACAGAAAACTTAGAACGATTAATCCACACGGCTAATGTAGACTTAGTATAATTATAATATAAGAAACAGGAGACTTAAAAAGACATAAAATATGAACAAAATAATAATGTTATCATTTAAATTTTAATCATGGCAGTAGAAGATATGGATACAACATACACAACATATATGCAATGAATAGTTTTGGGTCAATAAGAGCCTATGCCATCTAACATTTAAAGAGCCAAAATAAATGAAAATGAAACTCTTGCAACCTCTTATTTTTGCTCCTAAACCATAACCAATTTGCAGATATTTTTAAATTTTGTGGAATTCAGAATATGTTGGTGTATATACAGATAGAAAACAAATCATGTAAGGAGAGATTCAACTTGAACGAAATGGTTTCAAATCTTCCAGGAAATACCCCTTTCCATTCCTTTTCACCATCTCTTCTCTTAGCCTCAGCTGCATTTATTTCCACTATTTTAAGTAAAAAAATGAAGTCTCCATAAGAACCTATCAATACATCAGTAAGTACCCAAATTGGTATCAAGTGATAGCTTGTGAGATGAAGGAAGAAAAGGATCAAAGTTGGCTAGTGAAAGCATCATTGGATGTCTGCATGGAGAGGCTGCTGCTGAGATAGTGAATGCTGGTTTTGATCCCATCGACGATTGTTAAATTTACATATAACAATGTTAAATTTCTAAAGGACAAGAAGGGTGGCAAGTATCTCCTCTTGAAAGTTCTTCATTACACCAAAAGCCAAGAGAGGCATATGCAACAATTCTACCCTCTATGCAGGACCGGTCCTAATATGTTTAGGGCCGGAAGCAAATTAGAAAAAAAGCCCTCATATAATATTTAACATTCAAAATTTATGAAATGGGCCCTCACATAGGATGTAAAAAAAATTGTTAAGAAAACTAATTAAAATATATATATTTTTACTAATTTTTTCCTCTATATATAGTAAAAAAATCAAAAAAAATTAGGCCCCTCTATGACCCCAAAATTCGGGGCCTGAAGCAAGTGCTTCATATGCCTCAAGCATGAGGTCGGGTCTGGTCTCAACTTGTCTTATGTGATAACAGCATTGCTCTTTTTCTTGTTCGAAACCCAATTTCTCACAAGTAAGCCAAGCATATTAACACCAATTATCATTTTATTCCTGAGATGGTGGTTTCATGAAAAATCAAGGTTCATCATGCGGCTTCTTCTTTTCAACTTGCTAACATTTTCAATAACGATATATTTTTTCGGTTTGACTTTTTCAATCCAAAATTTGTATTCCAAATCATCTAAATAGGGGTTATTATTGCAAAATATTTTTTCCTTGTATACTTAGGGCTTCTTTATTTTATTTTTATTTTACAGCAACATTAAAATCAATAAAATCAGCCACCACAATTATTATTTTTAGAAACAAAGAGTCGTTCTCATTTTCATTAACTGTAAGATCGTTACATTTTTGTGCAAGGTTTAGATCGCACAACCCTTACCTAACAAACATAACCAATTTGTTAAAACTTTCTTAACTTTTTTGGCTCACATATTGTTGGGTGACCTTCCCGCAAATTGACCTATCATTAGGTTCATGTGTCATACTGGAAATCTTTGCAACTCGACTCGCGTCACCAATCTTCATGTTGATCAGGTTGCTTCAGCTTTATAGTTTTGAGAGGTGATTGCTGGATTTCTTCAAT
>JAULKK010306696.1:0-12206 GCA_032355705.1 Rubia peregrina
CATCTGACATGAAATAAAAAAGAACAGAACCCACAACTCGAAAAACTACCCAACTCCTCTCCTGGAGGCGGCGGGTGGCCGGAACGCACCGGCGGAGCTGCGTCTGAAAGGCCGAGCATGTGGCCGGAGAAGCGTGAATGCGCGATGAAACGCCGGTTAGTTCACTCGGAGACGGACTCCCGACGCGTGGCGGCTTGAGCTGTTTAGAATTGGCCCCCTTGTTGCCGGATCTCTCAGAGGCTCTTGGATCGGGTCTTAACCCTTGCTTTTCCGGATATCAAACAGCTTTCCTTTCGGTGGGCAACCGGCGAACAACCTGCAAGCCGTCGACAACCTGCAAGTAGCGCCTCGTCACAGCAACCGCGGACATCCTGCAAGCCGTCAAGCACGAGCACGAACTAGGGGTGGAGAGCCGTGTCAGCGGTGGCCGGAGAAAGTGTGAGAAAAATTGTGACTTGTCGGGTGAGTAATGGATTCAAGCTGGGGGAAGATAAGGGTGGTTGTTTACTATTAGAGGTCGGTGGTGGAAGGGGTGGCCGACCAGCGAGGAGCGCCGGCGAGCTGGCCACCCCTCCGGAGAAGGTGGATCTCGGTCGGACTTGGTCGGCCTTGGTCGGAGAAGGTGGATCTCGGTCGGACTTGGTCGGAGAAGGTGGATCTCGGTCGGTGAGCTAGTCAAAATGATTTCAATATCCCCAGTTGATAGCACCAAGCAAATAATTTTTATTATACGGTTATATAATATATAAATAATATGTATACATATTTCTATTAAAAGTACTCCATCATTGTGTGAAAAAATCCAAACATTTTGTTATTTCAAATTATATGTTTATTTGGATTTTTCTTAGTGATATATATAGATTTAGTATGAGATATTTATGGTTTTAAATATATCCTTAGAATTTATATATTTTAATAAATTATGATTGATTATATATAGTAAAGAATTATAATCAACATATTATAATATTAGTATGTTATTTTTAGACAACTTGCGTTTAGTTTAGTCAAAATGATTTCAATATTCCCGGTTGATAGCACCAAGCAAACATTTTTTATTGTATGGATATATAATAAATAAATAATATGTATACATATTTCTATCAAAAGTACTCCATCATTGTATTAAAAAAATATGAACATTTTGTTATTTCAGATTATGTGTTTATTTGGATTTTTCTTAGTGATATATAGATGTAGTATGAGATATTTATGATTTTAAATATATCTTAAGAAGTTATACATTTAAGAAGTTATGATTGATTATACATAGTAAAGAATTAAAATCATCATATTATAATATTAGTATGCTATTTTTTTACAACTTGGATTTAGGTTAGTCAAAATGAATTCATTATCCCCGGTTGACAGCACCAAACAAACAATTTCTATTATATGGTGCTTCGGATAAAGTGATAAAAAAATTGAAGGGAGAGAAGTTGATTAGAAAAATGTCAGTGGTAGTAAGAGAAATACAACCAGAGAGATGTTGATACAATTAATTTATAGATGAATTGATAAGAATAAAAAATATTGTTTTAAATTCATAATACAAGAAGTTATGATACGAAAAAATTAAAGATAATAGTAGATTATTTAAAAATTATGGAAAGAAAAATTATAAGATAATGTAAAAAAATTATGATGTATAAAGTGGTCCAAATAAACTTTATTTTCCTTTGTATTAATTAACTTTATAAAAATATTAATATTGATATTATTTTGTAAAAATAATTTGAATAATATTATTCATTAAATTATTCGCTACATTATTGATAATTTATATTTTGAAGTATGAAATTGTTCATTACATCCATGTATTTATTTATTTTTCATATATGTGTTTATTTTTCTATACGACATAAAATGATACTTAGAAGGTGCATTGATGGCATCCAAAGTTTAAATAACATGCTTATAGTTAGAATGAATCATGTGAGAAGTAATCAAATTGTTCAAATAACTATATTTCTACCACTGACATAAAATTATGTATAATAAGATGATTTAATCAAATTAATACAATAAAATATTACACAATACATCAAGAGTTATCAGTGAAATATATGAAATGTGACCGTCACAATAAATACTACACAGTATTTAAAGAATCATTAACAAAATGTATTACAAAAATGTATACCACAAACACCGTGCATCGCGCGGTGCTCATCCCGATAGTCAATTTGAATTTGTATTTCACGTGTCTTTTAGGTTTAATTTGGTGAAAACAAATAACCCTAATATCTTAAATCTTGAATTTTGTGTGTTTAAATCAGTGATATTGTTATATTGATTATAATATTTCATTAAAATTTAGTTATTGCCTTCTTCATTTATATTTTATATATATATAACACATTTAATTCATAAATTGTATTCGATTTGGTCGAATACTAAGTGGGTGCCATTTAGTTAAATTTCATATGTAAATTTGATATCATACATTTTCTTTTGTTATTTTTTGTCATGAATTGTTGGGAGAAAAAAATAGTTGGCTTAGTTCTAGCTTATATGTTCACTTAATCATTTTATAATTTACACGGTCTCTCTTCATCCCCTCTCTAAAAAAAATCTTACTTTCTCTTCAATTTTCTTTCCCCGTCTTCGCATTATGGGAAGATGGTGAAACAATAGTTTTTCAATTGATATTCTTTGAGTATTTATGTTACTAAATAAGTAGAGATATGTCTCCATACATTAGTAATGTTTTTCGACTTGATAGATTAAATTGTTGTCTTCGTGATGATAGCTCAATTTAGATGTTCACGTTGATGTATTATTCTCGATCTTGTTGTACATATCGTGTCTCTGTAATTTTGTTCGTGTTTTTAGTTTGGTTTTCCATTAATTTGGATACTTACATATATGTGTTTTTCAAGGTGTTTACATCTTGAAAAACATATATTGTGCTTTAGATCAAGTGATTTTGCAGTTCTTGAAGGTCCCTATTTGGCGAAATGACTGATGTGTGATACGCTACCCCTGCCAAGTAATTATGGTTTTAGCGGGAAGCGACTTAATATCCCGATGGCGATATTACAATTTTTATTGGATCTTTAATATGTATCAGTACAGACGATCAGTCTGGTTGACATGTAATTTAGATTTCATTGTAATTGATTAGTTATTGTTGGCAAGTTGAGTTGAATGTCAATTCCACTTATTGCAACTGTTACTGAGCATTTTTTCCAGCAACCATGAATAATTATTTTTTAAAAACTTATATATTCACTTTTGTGTATGTAGTGATTCATTGAACAGAGGATTAAAGAACTTACTGAATTTGGAATATTTTGAAAAGTTTACACCTACATTAAAGTTTTGGTGGCTACACTATCCATGTTCTATTGTTATAGTTCTAGATTTCAATTTTTTATCATAATTTTATTAAAATAATGTTCCCTAAAAACAACCGTAGTTGGGAAAAAGGGAAAGAAAGAAGAAGTGGAAAATATAAAGTCGCTAAAGGATCACTTCAAAACTTTGGGGGGAAATCTAAAAAGTAGTTCTTTAGAAAATATTATTTCAATAGTCTATATTTAAGGGCCCAAATTTATTTTCGGCAAAGGGCCTCAAAATACATTAGACCGACCCTATCTAGCGATGCTAGGAAAGCAAGCATAGAGGCTAATAACCAATCTAGAATTGCCCATAGAAAAATTACTACAGACAAAATATCATCCAAGAACGTCCTAACTTGAAACCAGACTTGGTTATCATCCATCAATTGTTTGGAGATCTATTATTGAAGGTTGGGATTTATCATTAAAAGGGATAAGGGAAAATTTTGAGATCATTTATCAAAATACTAGTATTAAATGGCCGAATTTAGTTTATTGATCTAATGGATTAAAAAATATTTTAGATTTTAAAATGACCTAAATTTTACAAAATTAAATTTAAATAACTAAAAAGACAAATATAAAAGGCACTAAAATGTTATTTTGAGCCCCTAAAATATTTGGGCCCAGTGTGGGAGCACAACATGCACTGGGTTCGGGCCGACCCTAATAAGGAGGAGAATGGGTAATGGTAATACTACAAGAGTAAAATCTTATAGATGGTTACCAAGACAAAACTTAGCAAAGCCAACCTTCCATCCTTATTGCCTACCCGAGGGATATCAAAGTAAACAAGCTCATGAAATCTAATGGAACTCGAAACTTATTTGAGGAATTTTTCATGATGAGGAAGAAAATCTAATTCTATCAATGTCAATGCCACAAAATAAATATAAGGATAACTGGACATGGCATCTAATAGTGGATGGTAAGTACACGGTAAAATTAGGGTACAAACTATCTATTAACTCTGCTTATTTGAATGATGTAGGTTATATGACAATTTCAGGTAATGGACTATATGCCCACTGGAATAAGTTGTGAAACATGTTAGTACCTCCAAGAATCAGTCATTTTCTATGGCGTATATCCAAAGATCGACTACCAATAACAAAGAATCTTATTCGAAGAAAGTGCCAAATAGAGCAATCTTGCCTTACTTGTACTTCAGAGGACGTATCGGCAGAGCATATCTTCTTCCACTGTCCTCTGGCATATCAAGATCGATTTGCTGCAAGCTTACATGATCATATTTATAAGTACCAACAATCATGCATGTTTTTTTGGATTAGAGATATACTCTTTGAATTGATAAGGATACGATATCCTTTGTTGTCGTACTTCTCAACCACTTGTGGGGCCATAGAAATAAGTTGTTTCATGGTAAAAGGCATAGCTTGGTCCGTTCTCAATCCCTCACCAAGCACTTCAACATATGTAGGTTAACAAGAATGGAAAGAAAGTGAAATTCACCGACACGGAAGAGCCTCGGAGGAGTGAAGTAAAACAACCAACAAAAATGGATATTATTGAATGATCTTTATTTTTTAATGTGACAACGACTCAGTACATATTTAGTGGTATGTCCAAATAACAGACAGAGAATGACTATATGAGGAATCTATATTAAAAAAATACATCGCGCCTAGTTTGTACATATTGCAGAAGCAATGGCACAAAATTTACCATTGAAGGTTGTGCTACATGGAATTTGTCCCCAAAATCATTATGGGTGAAGAGTAATTCATAATTCGGTCTGTCCAAAGGATAGAAGAAGATAGATCATATTTTGGTTTAATCATAAATGATCAAATCTAGAATATATATATATATATATACATATATACATACACACGAGAACCAAAACTATCATGGATCCCAATACAAAAAACAGAGTATCCCTTAAACTCTCTCAATTACTTAAGACAAGTTCTTTGAACATTTCCTTATAGAGTTTTACAACACTTTTTTAATAATTAGTAATACATCTTCTTCTCAAAAAAAGCAAAAATAATATGGATAAATTTCCTAACATTCCGCCATTCATTATTTTATTTTTATTTGGAATTTTTACATATATAACTCTAACTGTAGGTTGAAAGTGTGAATATAACCCAGCAACATGAGAAAATGCCAAATAATCCTAACTTTATGACGTATTGTGCAGATATAACCTTTTTGCCTAATTTCGACATTGACTCATCAATTTGGGTGTTAACAAGATCCAAAATAACGAAAATACCCTACCCCCCAACCAAATGGTTTTTCCCATTTTACCCCTCCTTTAAAACAAAAAAAAACTCAGCCCACTGGTCTTCTTCCTTCCTCTCACCCGCCACCTATTTCCGCCTACCACCACCCCACCCCAGCTTGCCACTAGCCACCCGCTACCACACCATCCACCTGCTTCCGCCGGCCACCGCCCTTACCTCCCACCCCCCACCGCCACCACCCCAACCCATTTCCCTAAATACTCGCTAGCCCGCCACCTCCCCAGCCTAGCCTGCCACTACCCCACCCCAACCACTCGTTAGCCTACCACCACCCCACCCTAATATAACTCTAGAGAACCGAAGCTTCGTAAGAGTCTACATTAATTCAAAAACATAAATTGGAGTCTATGGGGGAGAAATTGAAGCTGTCGAAGGTGACCGTTGTGGGAGAGTTCTTGAGGCGGGTAGTGAAAATGCCTACAGGGGAGAAATCGGAGTCGCTGAAGGAATGTTCTAGTGAGATTTGGATTTTGGAGTCGGATTCGGATTCGGTTCCGGTCTCATGGCCACCTAAAATTTTCGTTCGAACAATGTTGCAAAAAATGGGATATAAACAAATATAGCTCTATATGTTGAAGTAAGTGTCAATATAACTCTCAGATAATTTTAATTACAAAAACAACCCTATCTAGTTGATGAAAGTGCCAATATAACCCTAAGACACCATTTCTGGAGTTGACCACACTTAAAATGACCAAAGGCCCTTTAGCCTAAAACCTAAACCACCAAGTTGATGTCGTCCCCCATCCACCCGGCCGTCGCCGCCATCCTCGCCAGCTAGCTCCACCACCGCTATTTTCCACCCCCGCCGCCGCCGCCACCACCACCCTTCCAGCACCGCCGCAACTTCACTTTGCTCATCTCTGCGAAACCCTAGTCCACCTGTCGCCACTGCTCCCGCTGCTCGATGCCCGACCCACCACCACCTAAACCCTAGCGCCACCCCTTGTCCCACCCACCACCACACCAGCCATTTCACTCCAGCGGTTAACCCATTGTCGTTACGTCACCCATCAGCACCTCCAAACCACCTCCTCATCATCCATAGCCACAGTTCTGCCTCATCACCACTCTGTCGCACATCAGAGAATGAGAAAGGATGACGGAGAAGGAGAAAGAAAGAATGGCGGAGAAGGAGAAAAAGAAGAA
This sequence comes from Rubia peregrina, assembly GCA_032355705.1. Taxonomy (NCBI): domain Eukaryota; kingdom Viridiplantae; phylum Streptophyta; class Magnoliopsida; order Gentianales; family Rubiaceae; genus Rubia; species Rubia peregrina. The sequence continues at coordinate 6,770 of JAULKK010306696.1, forward strand.
AGAACAAAGTAGAAGAAAGAGAAGGAGAAATGAATAAAGAAAATTAGAGTCCATGGATATTACAGTCATTTCACATTTAAAATTAATAATTTTAGAGGAATAAAATAATAATTTCACATAATTCCCTTCAAAATTTACCGTAGGTTTACACTTTCACTAATTATCTAAGATTATATTAGCACTTTTGAAATACAATATATTCAATTATGTAGAGCTGTCAATTTCTTAACCAAATCGCTGACCCGACCCAAACCGACTTGACCGAACTCAACCCGAAACTGGTCCTGACCCGCAAAATATTTATTTGAACCAGAACCCAACTCGACCCAAACTCAACCCAAACCCAATTCTGACCAGATAATTTGGGTCCAAACCCGAACCTAACTCGACCCAAACACATCTCGAAACCCGATTCTAACCTAATAATCAGGGCTCAAACTCAAACTCGATTCAACCCAAATTCAAGGTGAAACCCGATTTTGAGCTAATAATTCTAACCCGAAATCCTAAATTCTAAAATTTCTCAAAATTCTAACACTATCTTCAGAGATAGAGACACCAAATTAAATTGTGACACACCAAATAAAAATTTCTAACTCTGCCCTTGCCCAGCACTGACATACTAGCGCCTATGTACCTGTTTTCTAGTAGTGTAACCCAACCCGACTTGATCCGAGGAACATTACAGACCCGTCAAAACATGACTTGACATTTACCCAATCCGACCCGACAAACAGACTTTTACATTTTTCAACCCAAATACGTTTTGATCCGACTTGACCCGACCAATAGACTTTGACCTATTTCAACCCGAACCCATTTTGACCTGACCCGACAAATGGATTTTGACCCCATTTCAACGCGAACCCGTTTGGTCAGAACCCGAACCTGACCCGAATAATCGGATTGACAAATTATATCCCTGAGGGCGATATTACAGATTTTATTAGATCTCTGGTTTGTAATAGTACAGACGATCAGTCTAGTTGACATCTAATTTGAATATCATTGCAATAGATTGGTTATTACTATAAACTAGTTAGGTAGGATATCAACTCCACTTACTGTAATCACCGCTGGACATTTTTCCAGCATCTTGAAATGATTATTTTTTATTTATTTTTTAAAAGAAAAAGTCTTGTAAAAGACCGTATTTCCATTGGCATATGAAAAGACGGGGTTTAATTGAAATTATAGAAAGGTAAAAGATTTTAGTTGTAATATTAAAATTTTACTATGCAACATGTAAGAGTGATAAGTTTATGACCCGATTAATACAACCCAAATATTTTATTTTAATTTCTTTAAATTTACAGTTTAAACATTGATTTTTCCATAAGTTATAAAAATTCCGTTGTTCAAGAGACAGACTCTTTAAAATATGATTTCACCATTCATATATAAATTAAAGAATTGCTAACAAACAAATTGTTGTCGGCCAATATATTTAGGCCCATGCCAAAGACCTGCGATTGGTGCTTATAACAGTTGGCCATCGAGCCCAAGCTTTTTAATTGGAGCTTTACAAATGGACCATTATAATAATCACTAAAACAATCAACAATTGGTGATAGTTGAAATCCCCAGAGATAGGCATTTTCAGCAAAGCATTATATGCTTTATTTATCTATACTGTATACTAAAAGAGTAACTCTTGGTCAAATGTAAAACTCACACTTAGTCATGTCAGCTTTATCGGGTGTCACTTCCACTTCCACACTTATCCACATCACTTTGCCAAGTGTGTCCTTCAAAGATTATCATGTATGACTATTTAATGCTGTATTTATTCTCCTACATGTTATTCCATATATCAAACTTTTAAATTTTAATCAGCTAATGTGCTTTCTCACAAATGTTTAACATCCACTTTCATATTTACCTTCCTCCTTACTTAATTCATTTCATGTTAATCTTTTAATCACACATCACTAATTTGGTCCGACTAATCTACTCTCTCGCAAATATTTATCTGTAATACCTGCATTATGTTAGAAATAATAAGATTATTCTCAAGCAAATTTAATTTGTAACTAAATTTAACCTATAAATCATGTTTAATACCATATCTAATAATCTAATGATTCAAATATGTAATTTTTAGTCTTATGTATAAGATTTATTAGACTAATATGAATATGTAGTATAATTTAAATAGTTATAGCATTATAACTATTTTATCTGAAAACATGTATTTTTTATTTCCTTTTTTAAAGAGATATAATTTTATAAATTCAATTAAATAATTATGCATTCATTATCGACTGGGATTTCTTATTTTTATCACTATAATTTTTACAAGGTAAAGTATTTTTTACACTACAGTTAATAATTTTTCATGTAAAAAACGTGTGTGTCGACAAGGATCAAATTGGTTTTCTTTCATTTAATGCATTATAATGTAAATTATGCACCATGTGTAATTCTCATATACATATGACAAAAACATTATAGTTTAAATTTTCGTACAGAATATGTGCATCGGCACTGGGTGTTGTTTATACTATTGGCCAATTGAAGAAAATATCTTCAACTTGAAATAGTTTTACCTTATTTTAAGGATTTGGGTAGACTATAATTATAGTAGTAATCTATAAATATAACTAAACGAGCAACTCTTTTGACAAGTGGCACCCCAATGTTTGTCACATCAACCTTTAAAATATTAATATAAATAAAAGTTATATTTAAAATATTACGATATTATATTTCCAATGTATTTCTTGAAAAGTGAATGTAGAATTACTTCAACCAAGACATTTTTATTAATAATAAATAAATAGTACATTAAATTTTACACATTAATCTAAGTATTTGAATAGGCCAAACTTTTGAGAATCAAAGTATAAAACAAAAGCAACCTATTCAAATTCATTTAGTAAGAGTTATTATTTTTTGGAAAATGTTTCTTTTCTCATCTAATTGACATAGCATGTTATTGCACGTTTGAAATGTCAAATTTGAAATATCAATTTTAGCAATAAAATTGCATGTTTGCTTTTCTCATACAAGAGCAAATTTTCCCAAACTTTCTATAAAAAGTCATACCCATAATTTAGATGATAATCAATCAAAAATAACTACAGTATATTGAACATTTTAAATATTAAAATGCCAATAAAAATTTCAAATAATTTTTTATTATTTAAAGGTCAATAATCTTTTGAAAGTAACTACAATTTATTTAAAGGTTAATAACATTTCAAAAAAATCATTTTAGTTAAAAGTGAATAAAGGATTTCTAAAATAAAATCTTTTAAGTCAAAGGTATTGCATGCAATACCTCAAAAAATTTAGTTGATATCTTAACTTTTAATTATTTTTATAGTAAATATTATTTACTTTTATGTTCAATAAAATAATAATAACCATTCATGTAATTAGAATATAATAATATGTTTTTATATATTTTAAGCGTTATGATTTTTGAAAATTATTATTCCAAAATTAGAATTATTTCATTCTTAAATTTTTCATACATTATTATGATTTTAAAGTATATTTTATTTATAAAAAAATCATCAATATTCTTGAAGTTGAGAGTTGATTTAATTCTAATCAAAATTTCAAATCATGATTATTGTCATAATTGCTTTTTAACACTGAATGCTAACAACTATTTATCCTTTTTCAATACATTGTTAATTTTTTTAAAAAAAAGTATCCATTTATTTTATTTATACGTTGTACAGAATTTAAATTTTACACTAAAATTTTGCATTTAACTATCATATGCTTAAAATTAGATTTAGCATTTTTTTAATGTTATATGCTATACCTCTATTTATAGCTACGGTTATTTTTATTCACTTTTAAAATGCACATAATTCAATAAATTTAATTTAATAATTATTATTTTTGTATCAACATATTTCATACGTTTATCACTATATTTTTTACAACGTGAAAATTTTCCGTACAACGGTTAATATTTTCAATATAAAATACATATATATATTATTTTCTTTTAAATATACAGTAACTAATTATCATACATCAACAAAAATGAAATAATTGTTTTAATTTTATAAAATAAATGTAAATAATATTTATAAATGTATTCTTTTACATTGTGCATAATTTTCATATATAAATATAATAAAATTGTATTAATTATTAAAATTATAAAGTATACTATATTTAAAAAATCATAAATCTGTGCATCGACACGGTCATTATCTAGTTAATGATAAAGCAGCCCAATTTACAAAGTCGGCTCATATTAAAAGAAACGGTTGTGCTCATCAAACTATCTCAATCGACTTTGGTTACTGAATCTTTTCTGATCAGTTTTGATTTTCAAACTTTCAATGTAGAATAGTTAAGGCCATTTCCCACCTTAATCCGTCAAAACTAATTTCAGTTTCGTCACATGCCATCTGAATAGAAAATGCAGGGATAAAATTGTCTTTTCAACCTTTCACCTTTATGAATGGTGGCAGCTGAACTATTTCAATTGTTTCACTTTGACCACTACATTTTTTTTCTAACCACTTTTGCCTATCAAATTGGTTCGAGAGGCAGGTAAATCACCTTTCCTTACTTATATCTGTTAAATCAGCTAAGTTGTGCCTAGTTACAATTCAAGTGACATTTACAAGGATATTAATTTTTCTTTGACGGATTAAGTTGAAAGCTCGATAGATGCAGTCAACATAGAAAAATAAATCCTAGACCGATGAAGGTGACATACCAAAAACTTTTTTCTGAACAAAATAACATAAAGACAATTTCTTGGGATGTGATAAAGAAAATGATTTAGTTTCCGATGATCCATCAAATAATGGGTTGTGTGGCACCGACGAAGTTTTGGAGGCGGTGCCTCCTTCTCCTCTGGGCTAAAATGTTGGTGGGATAGTGTTGATGGTCATAGTGGAGTCTCTAGGCATTGGAAAAGACATAATCCTTAATAAACTGATTTTTTAGGCCAGAGAAAGGCTGAGATATCCTTGTAAATGTCACTTGAATTTTACTTGGACCAAACTTACATAATTTAACAGACATAAATAAAGGAAGGCAGTCAACTTTTTTTTTTTTACTATTACAAAGGGTTAAATTCCCAAATATATCTCCGATATTGATCACTCGATTCTTTTGCATAAAAATTATGAGATGTAAATTGAAATAAAAGATGTTAAAATTTTAATGGGTGATTCCAGATAAATCAAATTCTACCTCAAAAGGGAAACCAGACATTCTTAATGAAATATTCCATGATAAAAAATTATAGAGTTAAGTGCTAAAATGATTCTGACTTTAGGCCGAAAGTGCCAATATAACCCTGCAATCTCAGAAAGTGCCAAAATAACCCTTGACCATGTTGACTTTTTAGTCAACTGATTTATGGCCAGATTTTTAGGAAAAGACAATTTTGCCCTTGAATTAAAAAAAGGTTTAAGTGCTAAAATAACCCTAACTTTAGGCTGAAAGTGCCAAT
>JAULKK010306707.1:0-12206 GCA_032355705.1 Rubia peregrina
AACATGGTAAGTTTTTCTTCATAAGTTCACAAATTGTCAATTAATAAATCCATGACTTTACACCTTCCTTTTGGACCTAGTGTGCCTAGGAGCAAGTCTCCGTAGGGTGGTCAAAGTGACAAACCCTATAGAGATTCATTTTCCGAACACTCTCTCCTCACATTTTCCTTCAAAAACAAACAAAACTAAAGGTAACACAAGTTACTCAACTAACACGTTATGCAAGCTAATTACAATACCTTTAATTAAAAAATCACCAGCAGGAGCGCCAAAATTTGACCCGCCTCCTCCCGAGCAGCGTTAAAAACACGAGATGAGCCTGAGTTATTAAGGGTCAAAGATAAGATTTATACATTGTTCCAGTTCCTACTACTATAATACCAATAATGGTACATAGCGGCAAGTACTGGAATTATCCACAAAGATGCTAGGAATCTAGTAATCTACTAAATACAACCGTTGTTCGGTCGTAAGTCTGACCACATATTAGGAATAAACAGTGTTGTGAAAATAACCATTAGAGGGGAGGATTTTCAACTATCAACTACAAGCGTGCAATGAAAGGAATAAACAATATAATCAAGCACTTAGGGAAATATTTGTGTAACATGGTTGATGTTATTTCGATCATCAAGTTCACAAAATACAAGAACTTAGCCCTATTCTAGTATGCAGTGTCATGTGGTGCAGAAAATGGTCAAAACTTCCCCCTATCTATCACATAGATGTGCATGTATAAAATTTTCCATCAGTCTCGCCTCCGCAACTAGGGAAGTGCAATAACGGCTATGGCACATTTTACAGGTTTGTTCCTCCCCCATGATATTAAGTCTCGGGCGGAACACCATAAACGAAACTACCCCTAGGCCTAAAAAGGCAAAAGAAGTAGTCGTCTTATTGATGGATTCTAGGATTAACAAAATAACCCTAGTTTGCTACCTACTCTATCTCTACCCGCACCCTTCAGACCACTTTGGTCAGATAACTATATGCATGGTTGATCATGACGGTTAACAACGGAAACCTTCGAGAACACGCCAAGTTCTGGACTATCGTACCCTAAGCTCATCTAGGCTTCCTTAACCATGGAGTAACAATAGTGCGCCAACATGAAAGCAAACTCGATTGTGTGCCAACAAAGTGTGACTTCCATGCAATTCATAAGAATATTAAGAACAAGTTAACATAATGATCACAAAACACATAGAAATAGGTAGATCTGGAAATCTCAAAAAACAAACATCAACACATGAATACAAATATAGTCCCCAAGCTAGATCCCTACTCCCTAAGCATTGAACCCAAGTATTTCATTGGATTCAACACTTTTGGGCAAAAGAAAGATGAAAAAGATGAAAATAAAAGAAGCTAGAGAGAAGTGAGAGTATTTTTTCTCTCTAGCCACCTACTAAGATCTAAAAATGACCATAAACTTAAACCCTAGTAGATAAAGATCCACATATATAGTAGTAAGGAATTGGGGATAAAAATAGGCCCAAAAAGTGGCCAAAAACCCTAGCAGCCATCTGGGGTCTGCACCAGTGCGGGGCGTCATCCTTGGTACGGTGCTTGTTTTCTTGTTTATGATCTGCACCATGCATCATTTCGCACGCCCCATCAGCTGGAACCTTATCTTTCTCAATACCTCGGCATGTCCCACGTCATTCTTCATACCCTGTGGGTTGGTCTTAACATTTGTGACTTGGAACGACATGGGATGTGTAAAACAGAATGTCCCGCCCTCATACTTAGACATTTTTAGGTGAAAAGATGAGAGCCGCGAGCCGAATTTTGGCACAGACTCGTGCCAGGTTATAAGGGTCGTGCCAAGGTCCCTTCTCATGGACCATGCTGACTGGTGCAGGCTTGCTAGATTTTGGTCCGCGCCAAACATATGCAGTCTGCGCCGGCCATGACTGGTTTGCATGGCTAACTTCTTCGCTCCATTACGGGTGAATCATTGGTCCTATTTGGAAATTCTTGTAGTCTATTTTATAGCACTTAAGAAGATGAATCCAATGGTGACACCTTCAAGTGTTGATTCTTATTGGATTTTACCCAGAACTCCGTGAAACCTCGAACAACAATCCATCTGCTCATTCTTTGGCCTTCTTGAACATTGACTCCACCTTTCTTGGTCCCAATTCCTTCTACTAACATGATTTGAAGTTCGTGGTCTTCGATATACTACCATCCTTGTAAATGGCCTTCGATATCTTCTACTATTCTTTTGAATGACATTCAAATATCTACTACCACTCTCGCGAATGACCTTCCACCAAAAGAAAATGAAAAAGCACTCAAGGGCAACCTACCAATGATGATCAAAGAAGAAGGTCTAAACGCCCGTGAATACAAGTGTCCATTAGTCTCATTAAATCTACAAAACGCGGTATTTAGATAAGAAAACCAAAAGTGGTCGTCTAAACCCTTTGTTGTGCAAGCCTAAATAAAACTAGCAATCAACCAAACAAAATATGACAATAAATGTGTTAAATGCATTGGCTAATGCATGCATAATGGTGCACATCAATCCCCCCACGCTTAATCATTTACTCATCCTCGAGTAAATAAAAATGAGAAAAGATCTAAGCAAAATGTAGCATGCAAAGAGAAGTCAGTCAATACAGTCAACTTGTTCCCAACCTACCCTAGTTCCCCTAAAGAAGTAAGAATCTCACAACTCTCACACTCCCCGGAGTCGCTAAAGTAACCTAAATATCCCAAGATATTGTGAAGAAAAAGGTAAGCATGTAAGATAAGTGTTGAACTAGCTTACTCCCCCGAAGAAAACCGTCGAAGACAATCCCATATATGTTCATGAAGAAACTGCCAAAGATGGCCGAAAGATGTTAAAGTTTCATCTCAAATTTCTCTCAATTCCTCTCATTTTGTCTAGTATCCCTTTCCGATTTTCATCCTAGCATTCACACATGTTGAGCTCACCATCTCACCTTTTTCCACACTACCTCTCATTTTTGCCTAGGTTTTTCAACCTAGTCGGGCCTTAACCTCTCATTTTTACCTAAGCCTTTTGACCTATCCGGGTTTTGCTTCCCATTTTTGCCTAAGTTGCCCTTTCTGGTTTCCAACTTAGCCGGGTTTTTTTTCATTTTTTAAAAAAATCAAAAACTTTGTGTGTAGCACAAAATGACCCAAAGTTGGGCTTCATACAACAAAAGATAATGAAAAAAAATTACACCATCAAAGTTTACATCCCAAAACATTCCCCAATACTAGCAAAAAAATCGCACCACCAAAGATTCTACCCAACAAACCAAAGAAAACAACACAAAAAAACACAAAGGAATCCCAAGATGAAAACTCCTAAGTGTTTCACTACTCCCCCTCCACACACTTGAATTTTGCATTGTCCCTCAGAACATCTTACCAATAAAAGGTGACCATTCAACTCCAATCCCCCCCCACTTAATTCACACATTGTTCCCCATGCACATGACCAAGGTAAAAATGAGAAATTGAAGTTATCAAACGATCAACTTTCTTTCTTGTCTTGAAATTTATCGCGAGGGTCCCTGCAAAGAAAAGCAAACTAAGAGTAGCACTGTTCAACACACAAAAATATCAAACACATCCAATCATTACAAAATATCAAAACCTACTAAATTAAAATGAAAAGACTGTTTCTTTATTGTCATCTTCATGACTTATTTGTAACAGAAGAGTTCATTCTTGCATTTGTTCCTCAAGGAGGGGATTGCCCTCCTTGTCCACCCGAAAATTTCCCCATTCTAAATAAGGTTTCAACCTTTGCCCATTAACATACCATTTGATGTCACTTCCTTCATCATTTATCTCTATGCCTCCTTGTTCATAAACACTGGTCACCACATAGGGACCTCCCTACCTTGACCGTAATTTACCTGGAAAGAGACATAACTGAGATTGGTGTAAAAGGACTTTTTGTCCCACAAAAAGTCATTTTTCACTATATTTTGTCCATGTTGTGCTTTTGTCTTTTCCTTGTAAATTAGTGCGGTGTCATATGAGTTGCACCTAAATTCTTCAAGTTCTTGGACCTGCATTTTCCTATGCTTCCGGGCTTCATCCAAGTCCCTATTCAAGCATTTAACGACCCAATATGTTTTGAACTTGAGCTCCACCGAGAGGTGGTACCCTTTACCAAAGAGAATCCAAAAAGGCGACATTTCTATGGGGGTTTTGTATACGGTCCGATATGCCTAAAGCGCATCATCCAATCTATCACTCCAATCCTTTTTAGATGAATTTACCATCTTTTCAAGGATGCTCTTGATTTCCCGGTTAGATATTTTTGCTTGACCATATGTTTGTGGGTGGTAGGCTATGGATGTCCTATGGGTCACACCATATCTTTGGAACAATGCTCCCATGATTTTATTACAAAAGTGAGTACCTCTATTGCTAATTATGGTTCGGGGTATACCGTACCTTGAAAAATTGTTGGACTTGCAACATTATTTTTTTTGTAGTATTGGCTTCGATCCATTTCCACATATAATCCACCACCACCAGGATATAATAGTTTCCATGGGACGTAGGGAAATGACCCTTGAAATTCATCCCACACACATCAAAGATCTCAACCGGCACTGAGAGAACTTGGGTCATCTCATTTTTGAATGAGGTGTTGCCCAACTTTTGGCACCTATCACAGGCTAGAATGAACTCTCGGGTATGTTTCAACATGTTGGGCCAATAAAGTCCACATTCCGCTACTCTCCTAGCAGTTATTTTATACCTGAAATGTCCACCCACGGTGGAGGAGTGACAAAGTCTAAGTATTGGCTCCACCACCTCTTCGGAAACACAACTCCCAATCTCTTGATCGGAGCAATGTTTCTAAAGGTAAGGATCATCCCAAAAATATTTCTTTGCCTCATTCACTAACCTGTTCTTTCAGTTTTAATCAAAGTAGGGGAAACTCCTCAAAGGTAATTCACTATGTCAGCATACCAAGGTTGGCCAGTTGTCGCACCAAACAATTGTTCGTCGGGAAATTCTTCCTGAATGTGCTCCAACTCCTTGGTGGGATCTAAGCTCTCTAGTTTTGACAATCTTCTTTAATGGTCAACCACTACATTCTCACTTCCCTTTTTATCTCTTACCTCGAGGTCAAACTCACTCAAAAGAAGTATCCACCTAATAGGCCTAGGTTTTGCCTCTTTCTTAGTCATCAAATAGTGGAGAGCAGCATGATCTATGTATGCAATGACCTTGGTGCCTAGCAGGTACTGTCTAAACTTCTCATGTGCAAAAACTACGACCAGTAACTTTTTCCCTACAGTAGAGTAGTTACGCTATGCATCATTAAGAGTCATTGATGCATAGTAAATAGCATGTGAAATTCTCCCTACTCTTTGTCCTAACACCGCTCCTATTGCATAATCACTAGCATCACACATTATTTCAAAAGGTAGAGATCAATTCGGAGGTTGGATCATAGGGGCACTAACAAACATTTCCTTCAAAGGGTCAAGGGCTTTTCTACATTCCTCATTAAAAACAAAATAACATCCTTTTGCAACAATTTGCATAATGGAGAAGAAATCTTAGAGAAATCCTTAATGAAATGCTAGTAAAAGCAGGCGTGATCTAGGAACGACCTAATGTCTTTCACACAAGTCAGGTAAGGAAGGGATTTGATTGTATCTACTTTAGCCTTATCTACTTCTAGACCTTGAGCCAAAACCACATGACCTAGAACAATGCCCTTTTCCACCATAAAGTGGCTACGTTGGTGTCAATGCACCTTTTTAACACAAGTGCTAGATTATGTAAGCATGAGTCAAAATAATCTCCAAGAATAGTGAAACCATCCATGAAAACTTCGACAAAGCGCTTCATAAACTTTGAAAAGAAACTTACCATGCATCTTTGAAATGTACCCGGTGCATTGCACAAGCCAAAAGGCATATCCCTATGGGCAAAAGTGCCAAAGGGACAAGTAAAGGTTGTTTTCTCTTGATCTTTGGGATAGATGGCTACTTGGAAGTATCTTGGATAGCCATCGAGGAAGAAATAGTGTGAGCAACCGGTTAATCTTACAAGCATTTGGTCAATGAAAGTTACTGCATTTAAGCAGCGATAATCAATACAAACTCGCCACCCGTTTTGAATATTAGTGGGGACCAAATCCCCATCCCTGTTCTCCACTACGGTCACCCCAGTCTTTTTTGGCACCACTTGAGTGGGGCCCACCCATTTACTATCAGAGATATGAAATATCACCCTGCCTTAAGTAGTTTAATGACTTCTCATTTGAGGGTGACGTACGGGTTTTGCATCCTCTTCCAATAGTATTTGGTGCATGCAAGTCGAGGGATTTATACCTTTGATATAAGCTAAATTCCATCCTATGACTCCCTTAAATTTCTTACACCTTGATCAATCTAACCTCTTGGTCACTAGTGATCTTACTAGAAATAATCACAGGTAATGTCTCACCCTCACCTAAGAAAACATACTTCAAATCTTCGGGTAAAGGCTTAAGTTCGACTACAGGTGATTCTTCTATTGAAGGCTTTGTCTCAGGCATTACTAGGTCAACTAAGTTTCTGGTAAAGTTTCTATGTGAGTGTCAATTTGAATTTTAGCTCCCACGCATTCTTCACTAGACTAGTGTTCCTAATAGAAACATGATTATCATCCAATGGGTAATCATTTGAAGCTACATTCACAGATATATCAAAGACATCTTGGACACAGACCTCAAGATCATCGTTCATGGTGGGGGAAAACTCGTAAAAAATACAGTTCACATTTTCATGCATGTTTAACTCCACCACATTATCACCACAATTGTACATTATCAAAAAGGGAAGCATTAGCCTTATGATGGCAGAGAATCGTAGATGGCTCCTGGTTGTGCTCCTTACTTGGCTAATTTCTTATTTCATCCAGGGGGTGGCGGGGCCTCTTCATCCAACAGGTTCCGCCTCCCTACCAATGTGCTTACCATTCTTGAATGCCATGCTCCTCCTCTTAGGTATCGCAGCACGAAAAGCTCCATTTCCTTGCCATATTTACTCAACCGGGGGCAAGTCTCCGTGGGGTGGTCAAAGTGACAAACCTTACAGAGATTCATTTGCCGAATACTTTCTCCACACATGTTCCTTAAAAAACAAACAAAAATAAAGATAGCACCACTTACTCAACTAACACATTATGTAAGTTAATTACTAGATCTTTAAACTAACATCCCCAGCAGTAGTGCTAAATGTCCCGCCCCCTCTTGAGCATCGTTAAAAATATGAGAGGAGGCTGAGTTATTAACGGCCAAAGATAAGATATATATGTTGTTCCCGTTCCTACTACTATAATACCTAGAATGGTACATACGAACAAGTACTTGAATTATCCACAGAGATTCTAGTAATCTACTAAACACAATCGTGGTCGGATCGTCAGTCCAACCACATTTTAGGAATAAACAGTGTTGTGAAAATAACCATAGGGGGGATGTTCAACTATCAACTACAACCATGCAATCAAAGGAATAAACAATATAATCAAGCACTCGGGAAATATTTGCGTAACATGGTTGATGTTATTTCGATCATCGAGTTCATAAAATACAAGAACTTAGCCCTATTCTAGTGTGTTGTGTCACGCGGTGCGGAAAATGGTCAAAACTTCCCTCTATCTATCACATGGAGGTGCGTGTATAAAATTTTCCATCAGTTTCGCCTTCGCAACTAGGGGAGTCCAATAATGGCTATGGCACATTGCGCAGGTCTGTTTCTCCCCCGTACGATTAAGTCGCGAGCGGAACACCACGAAGAAAACTACCCATAAGCCTAGAAAGGCAAACGAAACAGCCGCCTTATCGATGACTTCTAGGATTAACAAAATAACCCTATTTTGCTAACTACTCTATCTTTACCCGCAACCCTCCGGACCTCTTTGGTCGGCTAACTAAATGCATGGTCGATCGTGATGATTAACAATGGAAACCTTCGTGCACACGCTAAGTTCCGGGCTATCGCACCCCAAACGCATCTAGGTTTCTTTAACCGGGGAGTAGCAATAGTGTGGCAACATGAAAATAGACTCAATTGTGTAGAAACAAAGTGTAACTTTCATGCAATTCATAAGAATATTAAGAACAAGTCAACATAATGATCACAAAACACATAGAAATAGGTAGATCTAGAAATCTCACAAAAATAAACATCAACTCATGAATACAAATATATTCCCCAAGATAGATCCCTACTCCCTAATCATTGAACCCAAGTATTTCATTGGATTCAACACTTTTGGATAAAAGAAAGATAAAAATATGAAAAGAAAAGAAACTAAGGAATTTAATCGGATGCTACTAAACATTGGGCACAACTAATCCAATTACCATTATCACCCTATTACCACCCCAGTAGCTCACAAGGACAATGTTACACCCCATACTCACAAGGATACAAGCAAGTTTGATAATCTAACATTCCAAGCTAAATTCAAAGCCTAGTACTAAGCCATGTATGAATTCAACTAAGTGTACATCCTAATTGCATTTAATACATAAATATGCTAAAGTAAAAAAATTAAGCATGGTATTTATAGCAATATAAATAGATATGAATCTAAAAGTCCAACAAATCCAAAGTCAAATCATGCTTACGAATAACCCCAAGTCATAAATTTAAGCTACTACGACTAAACCCATGATATTCAATGGATTAAATGCCATGATGAAGTGATATGAATGAAGAGAGAGAGCATATATATATATATATATATATATATATATATATTACTAAAATCAGCCACCCTCTTTATTTAGGTTTAGAAGAATTAGACATTTTATAGTGAAGAGGGACAAATGCCCAAAATGCCCAACTCCCCCAACTGACAGTCAAGCACGATTCATGCTGCTTTGCAAGGTCTATACGACACATACCATGCATTGGAAGGTTGTCTTTAGCACCTCTGATTGCACGGGCTGTGCTGATCTACATGGTCCTTCCTTCGGACCGTGCTATTCTGCACGGTCTGTGCCTTCCTTTTTTTGCTCTGGACTGTTGGATTTCTTCTTCCGTGATCCTTCATCTTCTGTCATTCTTAAACTAATTTTCATTCTCCTACCAACCTTGCTATTGCCTTCTATCTACTATCATCCTTTGGGGATGACATTCGCTCATGAGTGGATTTAAGAACACAAAAAGAGATCTCGACACTTTTAAGGGCAAAATCCCGTTAGGTTCACAACCGGTTCACAAAATAGAGAAGTTATTTTTTTAAAATCAAACATGATAAATGATAATTCTAATTTTCTATTATGCAAAACCTATCTTAAGCTAACTATCCACCGACAAAAGCATTAAAAAGACATGTTAAATGTATAACAAAAACGTCCATTTAACGTGTCATTGTTGATGACTGATGAATGGATGATTAGCATGTCCATCCAAACTTGGTTGGTTTAATTTATCTATAATCAAACAGACATAATATGACGTTGATGTTTCTTTAACAGTGTACAATAAAATTAACCATAAAGACAAAAACCAGTAAAATTAACCATGAGCATTTAAAATTCAGACCTGAAGTTGACGCTGTTAAAAGATTGTTTGATTATCCATAATAGTGAGCTGTAACATGTCAATGATGTCTTGTGTAGTTTTATGTGCAGTACTTCCTCTGATTTTCTAACATTGACTCCCTTTGACTGCAAAAATTTTCAAGGCATGTTTGACCATCAATAACTTTAACTGCATGCAATAACGCAACATGACGTCTTTGGATTCTCCGTAACATGTAATTTCTAAAAAGTAAAATTTTATAGTCCATTATTGTATGAAATAAAATTTATTGGTGGTCAGACATGCCTTGATTTTTTTTCTGAAATAAAGGAACCATTGTTAAGAAACCAGATAGAGTACGTGTAGAAACCTTTTGAATGCTAGGCTGCCTCCTGCCTCCTGCCTCTATCTCATCTCAAATTGTCCATTACTATTTGACACTATTCTCTATAAAACTTTGATCATATATTTAAATAGTATATAAGCAATAATATTATCATATATGATATTGTTAAATTTGTTACTCCCTCTGCCCTAGCCAATTCTGTAATTTAACTATTTATTTAGTAAAAAATGCCTAGTTTTGACCTCAAATTTAAATCGATAAATAAGTTAGGATATTGTCATATGTGATGTTGTTAGATTTGTAATAACATGGATTTTTAAAATATCAAGTTTTTATAAATTATATTTACACACAATAATAGATATGACGAAAGCCAACTTAACTTATGCATAATTCACCGGGACAGAGGGAGAATAATAAATATTTTCTAAAAATTAACTTTTGGCTTAACATTATTGTATGAATTAAATATATTATCGGTTAAATATATTTATGAACACCGTAAAAATTGTATGCAATTTAATGTGGGATGGAACGGAGGGACTACAGTAAATTTTAGGGCTATTTACATTTATAACCCTAAAATTAGGCCGAAAGTGCAAATATGACCCTGCAACCTCAGAAAGTGTCAATATATCCTGCGTTTTTAATGTATGTGCCAATATAACTCTGACTTTTGGAAAAATTGTGCCGATATACCCAAAGTCTATATTTTCGGCGTTGACCGTGTAAATTCCAGCGAAGAGAAAACATGAAATGACTAAAATACCATTGAGCTAAAATATGATACTTTTTTGGCCGAAATGCCCCTGAGTGCCAATGCTGATCTAATCCCATCCTTCATTAATAACTGCCAATATGACCCTATCATTAACTAATAAGTGCTTATCTAACCCTATCATTAACTAATAAGTGTTAATCTGACCATATGAAATTACACGTAAGTGCTGAATTAACTATTACAAAATTTGAACAACTGAGCCAAAATCCAAAAT
Organism: Rubia peregrina; assembly: GCA_032355705.1. NCBI lineage: Eukaryota > Viridiplantae > Streptophyta > Magnoliopsida > Gentianales > Rubiaceae > Rubia > Rubia peregrina. Next base: position 10,863 of record JAULKK010306707.1, read on the forward strand.
TTCAGCGTTTGAAATGTTGAGCAAAAGCAAATCTTTTGAAAAGTACGCACAATTTCACTGACGCCATACAAATGATGTCGTGCTTTCCCAGGGCCTAGGCAGCGGGTAAGCAGATTGTGAGTACATAGTTCGTGGCAAATGAGCCAAATTTACGGTATTTATGAAACAGAAAGTACCTGCTCAATGACGGAGTTGTCAGTCAAAGGTATCATCTGCTTGTCTAGCTTTCCATACCCTCTCTTGTAAATCAATTCCTTAACACTCTTCAAGTTTGGGTAGCTGAACAGAAACAAAAGATAATTAGACTCTTAAGACGCAAAAACCACTTTAAAACGCATAGTATTGCCTCATTACAGTAGGGTAGTACTCACCCATAAGCAACATAAGGCTCGACTAAGCGCAACATGTTAAGCATCGCCTTGTTAATCTTCAAGAAGAAGCCATTGAATATATGCTCAAGTGGAAACAAACAATAGATGAAAATTTCAGAAGGTTAGATCATGCAGTCAAAAACATCAACTGAGTAATAAGTGATCATCAAACTGCACGAAAGAGTTCAAGAATCCTCCTTAACTAATCAGTAGTATCCTTACTTCAAAACAAACCTAACCTAACCTAAGAACACCTACCTCTAAAATCCATATCTACATCAAACAAAATGTGAATATAACATGACAAATAAAAAGGATAACCTATCTCAAATGAAAAAGCTGCAAAATCTTCTTGGTAATGAGACACATAACATTAATACTGAAAAACATCAAGAAAGGAGAATGGAATCAGAGAGGAGCATTTGAACCTAAAATGCACAGTTTTAGAAGCATGAAAACTACTGTAAATGCACATTTTTGGGCAACTTCTTCAGAACACGCTTGAACCTAAAATCCAATCAGTATACAAGCAATAAAACGATCGATACAAACATGCCTTCAAAATCACGACAAATAGTACGCAATTATAGTAATTATACCCGCGAATGCGAACAATGAAGAGCATCTTAGCCTTGAGATCGACATAAAACCCTCCCTTCAACCTAGCCTAGTGCTTAATTTTGATCAGCTCATTATGTTGCTCCGGGTACTCCTTAGAATAACCTAGATGAGCAAATGATGAATTGTATCCGAACAGGCCGTTTAGACAAAGAAATCTCCATCCACTCACCAAACCACCACCGCCACCCCTGTCAATGCCAGAACAAAGACGAGGAAAAAGCTATGTTGTCAACGCCTCAGTCAAAACCCTTAACGCTGATAAAGACGAAGCTCACCGCTGAACCCTAGCCACCCCCCACCACCGACGAAGACGAAGACGGAGCTCACTCAAATCCCTCCCCCGCCCCCAACC
>JAULKK010306726.1:0-12206 GCA_032355705.1 Rubia peregrina
AGTATCATGGGGAGCGCTATGTTGGCTATGGATAAGGCCTCTTTATAGATGAGATTGAGATGGGTGATTTTGTGAGGATAATATGTTAGTTGGGGAGTAGGAGTTTCTGTCGGGAATTTCGGGATCAACGGTTCCGACAGGTTGGTCTCCACCACTTTGGTCTGAACTGCATTATGTCGGCCGGAATCCTCCATGTTTCCGGTACACATTTCGTTTGTATTTTGAAAGGAAGTGTAAGAGGTACAAACTATAAAGATGGATGAAATGGTTTATGAAGATGCAGTGTGATTTATAGTGAATTCAGTGCGTGCGTGCGTGTGTGTGTGAGAGAGAGGGAGGGAAGGATCAGGTGGAGGGGACGCGCGTGTAAATGGGGTGGGCGCCGCGGACGGCCTGAAAATGGACGAGGAAAAAACAAGGCGAGGTTCGAAAACGGTTTGTCCTAATCACCTTAATTAATTATGATTTGTTTATTGGTAATGGAATTTGTTGTTTTTACTGATGCCGGCCAATTTTTACGAATGTATGTATGCGTGAAAATGTTCGTGGTTGGGTGGTATTATTAGTAAAGACTAGGCGGAAGAGGATAGATAATGTTGGCAGGCCAGGGTGACACAAGTTTTATTATTTAAATTGAGGTTTCCTTACTCTTATCTTAGGGAAAAACCATTTTCATGGAAGATTTGAAAAACAACGACTTACTTAAATTTATTTCATTTTCTGAATGTTTAGGTTATTTGATGAGTTGTATTCATGTGATGAGTTTATAGTTAAGTTGTTCTCATCCATTTATTGTCTATGATATGAATGTACAGTTCGTGCATTCATGGTTTCGTCCGCACTTTTTGTTAGAAATTTATGAATTTGGATGCATCGTTTTGTTTTATGCCTTTTAAGGTGTTGGCAATTTTGATAACATCAATTCATGTATACGTGACCTGATCAAATGTTATGGATTTAGTGGTATTGCATTTGTACCGGATCTTTGTTCAATGTAGTGATATTGATGCGTGATATGCTTGTCTTGCAAATAGTCTTAATTTTCGAGGGAAGCAATTTAATGTCCTCAAAAGTGATTTTTTTAAAAGCAAAGTGCATTTTTAATCCTATGTTTTAGATGAAAGTGCATAAATGACCTTGTAAAATCTGAAAGTGTAAATTTAACCCTAAGTTTTGAACGAAAGTGCAAATCTAACCATGACAACCTTAATTTGGCCGGAAATCATTAAAATGGCCATTATTCATTTGTTAAAAAAATTAAAATTGCAAAAAATATGGAAGGACTATTTTCCCCTCCTCTTCTCCTTCTTTGCGACACATCTTCTTCCTCCTGTAAACTTCTTCCCCGTTTCTTCTTCTTTCCTTTTTCTTCTAACAGCGTCGTCGACACTACCAATTTTTCATTCCCCCCACCACTGCTTCCATGCATCTCGTCTCTCAATGAACTCAGCCACTTCCTTCCTCACTAACCTCGCCCAAATATAACCCTCTCAATGAGGGAGTACTCACTTTGATTGCCCATTTTCTCCTCACCGGCGTCGGCGTCGTTTAGAGAGACGGTGGAGGCAAGGATTTGAGCGGAGATGAAGGCAGGAGATTTGAGCAGCGATGGAGAATTAAGGCGGCATCTAGGGTGGAGGCGGCAAGGTGTAGAAGTGGCTACGGAGAATTATGATTTAGGGTCAGGGGTGGAGACGGCAAGGTGTAGAGGTGCCTGGTTGGAGGTGGCGGCTGGGAACTAGGGTTTGGGGTCAAGGGTGGAGGTGGCGAGGTGTTGAGGCATTTGGGGTGGAGGTGGCGACGGCGAATTAGGGTTTGGGGTGGAGGCGGTGAGGCGTGGAGGCGATGGTGGCATGGTGGGTTTGGGCGGAGGGGATTGGTGGCTGGTCTGGGCGGGGCGGCGGCGGAGCTGGTCTGAGCGGGGTTAGCGGCGAAGCTAGTGGCATGTTTGAAGAAGAAGAACCTAGGGGTACTTTAGTCATTACATTTTTTGTTTTAAGAATAGGGTATTTTTGTCTTTTCATAAATGTTCAACACCTGAATTTGTTCGGTTAATGCCGGAATACTGCAATTTGGGTATAATTGCACTATTTTACAAAACTTATGGTTAATTTTGCACTTTTAAAATTTACAGGATTATATCTGCACTTTCTCAATTTAATAGGGATAAAAATGCACTTTTTCCTATTTTTAGTAGATCACTAGTTATAAAGACTATCAGTATGATTGACATGTAATTTAGTTTTAAGGTGAATGTCAATTTCACTTATTATAATTATCATTGAATGTTTTTTTCTAGCAATCTATAAATGTTTGATTTTCCACAAAAATAAAATCCAACCCTTCCAATAATCATTCGATTTGAGTTATTTCTGCAATTGTGATGTTATTACAACATGATTGATGGAAAATCATCTTCACATAAGTGCTTTTCATAAGGTACAAATTATAAAAGTTCTGTACACCCTCCTTTCCCGGGGAATTTACGCAGAATTAATCTTATTCTCGGTCTCCAAAACACATGTTTAACTATAAATGTACGGAGTACGTAATTACGGGAAATAACGACACGTAAAAATTTGATATTTGTAAACTACATAATTCGACGAATCTAATAATATCACATACGATAATATTATTGTTCATATATTTATTCAAATATATTATCAAAGTTCGGCAACTTGAACTTTCAAATAGTAAGTGTGCTGATTCGATTGGGACGGAGGGAGTAGCTAAAAAAAAAGGAACCAATTAGGATAGAAAGGTGTTTGGGGTTGATGTTGCCAAAACATTTTTAAAAATAATAATGGAATTACCTCCCCTCCTCTATGGAAAGATCACTTTTTGGTACACATACAAAAAGAAATACGTAAACTCGTGAGTTGTCACCTAACTAATGAATCCCGGTCAATGTTTTGGTTTTAACGTTTTGAGGTTGGGAGTGAAGCAAAGGGGGAAAAAGAGGTATCGATTTTAATATCAAAAGGACAAAAACTAGTTTGTGGGAGGAGAGTGAAAAATGGACCCAGAAGTCTGAAGGATTTATCGTAGTGATCCAATTGAGCTGAGAGTGCATATGGGGTGGATCCATGACGGCAAATGCATGAGGATCCATGGCGGCAAATTTTTGTTTCGGCACGGCTCGCGGGAGTTGTGTTCCGCCTCAATCTGCGCCACTGCGTGAGTGCGTGCTTCTCATGCAGCAGAGATCCAGTCTTATCTTTCGCCGATTGAATATCAATATCTTTGATTAATTTATTGCCCGTTTACATGATGGAAAAGGCTTCCCTTTTTTGTTTAGAAAAGAACTTTACTGCTCACTCGCTTGCGAACATTTGAACACTTTCTTGTCAAACAATTCTGAACGTTTTTCACTAATTTAAAATGAAAGTAGTTGTTCCTCAAAAATAAAGATAAGAGTCACTAATGGAGTTTCGATGTGACATTCAGGAGCGAGACAGTGGTGAGCGAGGAATTGTACGACCTTCCACTAAGATTTGGCGGTGAGGGTAGTGGTATTAACAGTGAACCACTAGATCAGAAAGTTCCACCTCATTGATTAGTACCGGAAAAGACAAACAAATCACTGATTCTTTGAAAATTTATTTATTAACTCCAGTACGTAAATGACTATGTTTAAATACTTTTTTACATGTCAAGTATCAAAATAACGTCATTTTGAGTTAGTGGAAGTATTAACTCCAGTAATAAAATCACTTTAACTGTCGATCGCCTCATTACAACTGCGGCACCTAATATTTCATTCTGATTATCCTTCAGGAACTATTAGTGTAATGGGAGTATCAATCAACAAAGTATTCTTATATGATCATCCCATGTACGACTATTGAGAATGAATTTAGTAACATGATTTTATTTCTCAATCGGTATGACTCACCACGGGTAACACTCAAGTATTCGAACAAGATACTTCATTTCTTCTAGATTTTGAGAGTACTACTTATTCCGTCTCAAAGTTACGGAATGCATGCTTGTTCAGAGGAAAATTACATGGGTAGATGGGTTTTTTTTTTAACAATAAAAGATGAAACAAGGCAAATGCAAAGAATGCTTTTGAAACATTCTTAATAACGTAAGGAAAGATCAATGAGTAATTGACACAATCAAGAATAATTTAGGGCGGGGGAGAAAGTCTCTTTTTTTAACTCCTTTACTCGACATAGTTTTATGCATTTCTATTCTTTCCATTTTAAGCCATTAATCACTTTACTTCGTCCGGTTGCTTGTATAAAAATATGTTGTTCCATTTCACACTAAAAAATTTCCATTTTGTCATTTTGAGTCTTTCCTATTTAAGGTTCATGTCTCACTTTTCAATAAATTCTCGATTTACTCCGTATACGGAGTATTTTATTTCAAACAGCTACATTTTTTTATTATCCTCCTTACTTCTCAGCCATACCCTACGATATTTGGATTGGAGAGAGTATAAGCCTCCTCAGTTGAGTAGAGTTTGTATTCCAGTAAATATGGATTGGAGAGAGTATAAGCCTCCTCAGTTGAGTAGAGTTTGTATTCCAGTAAATAAATGGGATAGTAATTCATTCTCTAATGTTTATGAGATTGTAACTACCCATAATAATAACGGTAACATACAAGCTTCTTTTTTTAGCCTATGTTCACGTTAATTTATTAATTATATAATATACTTGTGAATATCGTTCTTATCGTATCTCCATGGTATAGTATAATTTATATTTCTCCTTGCTGAATAAGAGAAGCTGAATGTCAATTTAATAAATGAAATTCAGAACCATGTCAAAAATTGAAAAGGAGAAGATCAATTTCTGCATAAAAATAAGGGGGGAGGGTATATATTCTCGATAAAGCAGTACATTAGGAGATGCATCTCCTATGTTTGTTTTTTTTAAAATTTCACCTACCCTTGTTTATGTTTGACAGTCTACGGAATTCTTAACCTGCCTCTTCTTTTACATCTTATTTTATTCAACATGAGTATGCAAATTTTGAAAAGTAAATATAGTATTTTAGAAGGAAGGATAATTGATCTTTGTTTGAAACTACGTACCTTTTTACAAGTCCAGAGTCAGTTTTAGGAGACAGTACTTTTAGCAGGTTTAAGAACGAAGACTATGGAAGCCAAAGATATTGCATGGTTGGTTACAACTGATCAAAATTCTTCATTAATCATTCATCATCAATACGTTGAATACGACCGTCTAAAATGTTGTCTATAGGTACATATCCTCTCTCTATATATATATATATACATATATATATATATATATATCTATCTTCTGATAGGCGACTTGTACATAAACCAAGATGCATGTGAACAAAAATGCAAAGCGGTTTAATTTTTCTAAAAAAATTAGTGACGGTCTCTATAAAGATTAAAGATCAGTCAACGGTGCTACATATATACTGTATATATATATATATATATATTGATATTCTAATAGGCGTCTTGTATATAAACCAGGATGCATGTGAGCAAAAACGCAAAGTGGTTTATTTTTTTTAAAAAAATAGTGACGGTCACTATAAAGATTAAGGAGCAGTCAACGGTGCTACAGATTGTGAGACTGCCAAGTATGGCATTTGTCCAGACCCCTGGTCCAGTACTATCTGTTTGTACACACGCGGCCGACCCAAAATTTCGAGTCAAGAATTCTTATATGTACACGTGTCTTTCTTTAAAGAAAACGTGGTTTCCGCACTGATCAACTCGCAATCCCCGAAGGCTGAAAAAAAAAGGATTTGAAGATAGTCCATCAACTTTAAGATGAAAAGGTGTTACGTGGAAAGCGAAGCGACCGATCTTGTTTGATTAACATTAAGAACAACGCAAAAGTTTAGAATAATCGGTGGCAAAAGTGAGGGATCACATTTGAAACATTATGCTCATTCCTCTGTCCCAATTGAAATTATACTCTTACACTTTTGAATTGAATCACGATACATAAACAACAATACTATTTTATATAATATCGTTCAATTCATTGTAACAAGTACTTTCTAAATATTAATTTTTTACTTACCGTTATTTTATATACATAGGTAAATACATTAACAGTCAAACATATTTCTTAAACAATGTGTTGGTAATTGCAGTGCAATTTTAATTGGGACAAAGAAAGTATACTCCCTCCGTCCCATCAGTTTTGGCCTATTTACTTTTAAAGTCAAACTTGGTAATATATATATATATTTTTAGGTGGAATTGTTATGTGTAACTAGAGATATTGGTGGTCATATATGATCATTGAAAATCGTAAAAAAGGTAAATAGACCAAAACTGGTGGGACAAAGCGAGTGTGTATATGTGTGTGTGTGTATATATATATATATATGTGTGTGTATATATTGTTTATTGCATATCGAGACCTCCGTTCAACGTGATTGAACGAGAAGGAATGGTACGTCCTTCTTGTGTGATTCATGCCTGACAATTAAAGTCACTCTATATTCCTATTTAAGAAGCTTCCTGCCTATATTTCTCTCGTGTGTTTCGTACTTACCTAATTTGTGATTACCTAACCTAGGATTGTACATCAACCATGAATAAACGTAAGACAACAATTCTCTTTGTTTTCTTAAGAAAATTGTAACTCAACCTTACATTTTCATAATAATGGAAGAGATTTTGTGGAGTAGTTTCATTTTAAGTTACAAAGAATGGATTAATCTTCTTTTCCTCTAAGATAATTAAAAGTTCATATAATTGTACTTCAATAAACATGAAATTGACGCAGTCAACAAACAAATATCTCAAGACCACGTTGTGGTGCTCCGAGCAAGCTGCTGTCAGGATACCATTAGTTCTAAATGCTTTCCCTCTTAGATTAAGGAGACAAAAGTCAACCATTATTTTACTTTAATTTTTAAGGCCTAATCACTTCAGTTTTTTCGCCTTTTCCCTATTTATAATAAGTGTAGGGTTGTGTAATTTGTGTACGAAGGAAAGTAAGAAATGTAAGAACAAAAGTATCCGGTTTGGTTGGATTTATATTCACCACAAATAAGTTAAAAAATATCCGGAACCTAGCGTCAAGAGAACTCGTACACTACCACGATTAAACTATAGGGAACATGCAGAATTGCAATTTTTCATCTCTCACATTGAACCAAAGAATTATAAAGAAACTCTGCTTGATGAGTACATGATTGCGGTCATGCAAGAGAAACTTGGGCAATTTGAACACAATAATGTATGGTATCTCACTCCTCGACCCAAAGGAGTTAACGTTATTGGCACCAAGTGGATTTTCAAGAACAAGTAAGATGTTGATTACTCGAAATAAAGCAAGGTTGGTAGCTCAAAGATATACTCAAGTGGAATGAGTGAATTTCGATGAAACATTTGCACCAGTTGCCAGGTTAGAATCTATTCGGATTTTGCTTGCTATTTCTTGCACTCTATACTTTACCTTGTACCAGATGGATGTTAAAAGTGTCTTCCTAAATAGAGTTGTGAATTAAGAAGTATATGTTGAACAACTGAAAGGATTGGAAGATCCTCACTATCCACATCATGTGTATAAACTCAAAAGGCACTATATGGTCTGAAACAGGTGCCAAGAGCATGTATTTTCTCAATCTAATGCAAGATGAATTCGAGATGAGCATGGTTGGCGAACTTACCTATTTTCTAGGACTTCATGTGAAACAAGAAAAGAATGGATTACTCATCCATCAGAGTAAGCATGCTATGAATTTAGCGAAGAGGTTTGGCTTGAGCAATTCTCGATCAATTCGCACTCCAATGGGGGTCACCGATAAATTGGTGAATGATGAGAAAGGTATTACGGTTGATCACAAATTGTACATGAGTATGATTAGGAGTTTATTGTATCTTACAACCAGTCGACCATACATATGTTTTAGTGTAGGGGGTTTGTGCAAGATTTCAGGCTAATCCTAAGGAATCTCACCTTACTTCAGTCAAAATAATTATTCGATATGTTAGTGAGACTTCTGAATATGGGATATGGTATTCTAATAATTAAGATCCATTTCTCATTGACTACAATGATTCTTATTGGGCTGGGAATGCAGATGATCAAAAAAAATACTACTGGTGGTTGTTTCTTTATTGGCACTAATTTGGTTTCTTGGTATAGTAAGAAATAAAATTCAATTTCCTTGTCGTATGCTGAAGCTGAATATCTTGCTGCTTGAAGTTGACGTGCACAATTATTATGGATGAAACAAATGCTGAAAGATTAAGAAATTCATCAAGGGTCTTTGAAGATTTTATGTGATAACAAAAGTGCTATTGATATATCTAAGAATCTAGTCTAGCATTCTCGAACTAAGCACATTGATATAAGGCATCACTTTATTCGAGATATTGTGGAGAGAAAGGAAGTTATGGTGGCTTATGTTCCAGCATCATAACAATTTACTGATATTTTCAGTACCATTGGATTCAGCCACTTTTGAGCTCCTCAGGCAATACTTAGGTGTATGTCACAGTTGAGGTACCCCTTTATAAGCTTTTTATTTAGCTTAAATTTTTGTTGTTTATTTTTGTGTACAGAAAATCAAAAAAATGCAAAAAAAATAGAAAGAAGAAAAATACAAAAATATGAAGGGACTAAGCATGTTGGAATATGGAAAGTTCATTCTGTGGAGAGAGAATGATTTGGTGGATTTTGACGGCTGGTAGTTGAAAATGTAATTATTACCTTGGAAAGAGAAAAAATGGTGCAGTTCTTTCGAGAAAAAAGAATAGTAATTTTTTTAAAAAAAAATCACCTTCCAACTTTGCCTCACTTTGCCTCTTTTACACAACCTCCTTCTCCCCCGATTCTCTTGGTTTCGTGATATTGTGCTCGGATTTCTTGCTCTAAACCCTACAACGGAAAAGAAGACATTGTCCCGAACCATCAAAATTTTGCTTGCACCAGTTCAAGAATCTGTCTACCCTCAACACTGAACATGGAGAGAAGCAGAGACTTCAAGAAGTTGTTGGGAGAGCATGAGAAGAACCTTAATCTGACAAGAACAAAATGTTGGAACCATGGGATGGTGTTCAAGAACCTGGAGTTGGGGTTGTGTAGTCAATGCAACAGGAGCAGACTCCTTCCTCACCAATTCCAATTAAGGTATTCCAATATTAAATCTTTTACCTTTAATGGTCAAACCTTCAAATCTCTTGATGACTGTATGAATTACTACTTGAAACACAATTAGAGGGTAGATCTAAGAAGGTATAAGTCCATGTCTGGGAAAATAAATGGCTATGATTTAAGCCACTTGTTGAAAGAGATTATAGGGGATATTCAGTACATGGAAGATTGGAATCCTAGGCTGACTGAATTAGCTTTCATAGAGCATGAAGGTCACAAGGTTATGTGTGTATATACTAAGGCTTCTAGGCCAAAGAGATTGAGGCTGAGAAGAGTAAATGATTGGGAAGCAAAATTTAGTGTGTTAAGTTCATCTTCTTACATACAAACCTTTAATCCTGAGGTTGCTGAGAACTTGGAGAGACTTAGGAATATACCCCCACCGGTGATAGAAATTTTGGTGCAACTAATGTAACAGTAGCTGATGGTGCAACTAATGTTCAAACATCAATTCATGATGAGGACCATGACATGGGTGGTGGATCCATCAATGTTCCAACACCAGATGATGAAGAAGTGAATGAATTTGCTGATGAGCCTGAAGTAGGAGACCAGGTTACTATGAATGCTGAGGATGTGGATGGTGAGACCCCTGAGATAAAGATATGGAGAGATGAGATTCTGGCAGAAGAATTGAATGTTGATGATGTTCCAACATCAGATCAGCATGATTTTGTGGAAGATGAGGTTGAGGTAGCTGAGTCTGGCCAAGATGATGTTCCAACATTAAGCCGACAGAATAATGAGGAGATTGAAATTATTGAGTTGGAGGAAGCTGAAGTTGGAACTGATGTTCCAACACAGGAAAAAAATGTACAAAACCTTGTCTACTCCAGTGATGAAGTGGTGGATGAGTTAGTTCAAAATCTTCCGAGAAGATCTAAGAGGAAGGCACCTGTATATGAGTCCCCACAGCAGAAGAAAAAAGGAAAGGCCAAAATTGGCCAGAGTTCGAGACTTGCTCCTTCAGTTGATGAGGCATTAAATTTTAATTTTTTTGATGAAGGCTGTCTGGAAATCTGCAAAACAATTTTCCAGAAGAAGATTATGGCAAAAAGGCCAGTTGACTTGACTGTTTATAAGAGCTGTGAGTTTACTGATTATTTGGATTATATTGGGTTCGCAACAGGTGCCTCAGTATACAAGGAGTACAATCGGGATTTGGTGCGGGAATTTTATTCAAATCTGATGGAAGGAAACCTAGATTCTGACTTAGTATGGTACAACAAGGTTTATGTCCGAGGTGGTTAGATTCTCCGGGGAGAAGATTAATAAAGTGCTCAGACTAGCCACTCCGGAATTTGAGACTGTCTACCCTGGGGATGTCTTAGTCAGTTATGATCGGATCTTGTCAGAAATCATAGGAGGATATCAGACTCAAAGGCCAGCTCAAGGAAATGCAGCTGCTTCAAGTCTCAGAACTAGGTACTTCTGCTTATTTCACGTTGCCATTAACTATTGGATTCCATCCTCTAACACCACTGCCTTGATCTGAGATATGGCTATGTTGTTATATTGCATTGGCACTAAGACTTCTATGAATCTTGGTCTCTTTATCCAAGAAAGCATAGTTGAGCATGTTGTTTCATCTTGGGTCAAGAATTCTTTGCCATATCCTTGTACCATTATTTTACTTTAATTTTTAATTCCTAACCACTTCAGTTTTTCACCTTTTCCCTATTTATATTAGTGTAGGTTGTACGAAGGAAAGTAAGAAATGTAAGAACAAAAGTATCCGGTTTGGTTGGATTTGTATTCACCACAAATAAGTTTAAAAAGAAAATCTCTTTTGATCAAATAACGAATCATAAAAATCTCATTTTAATCATTTTTAGGTAAAATTATGATAATTTATAAAATGTATTGTAATAACTTCGTTTTTTAAAGTTATAATAACTTTGTCATAATGAATAAAAATATATATCAAATCACCAAGTTTACATCAATTATAAAATAATCTCATCTAACGATTAATCGATGTAAAAGTTCTTGTGCAAGTTGGATTCAGTATAATGAAATTAAATTCATTATTAATAAGTTAAATTAACTTTAAAAATAAGTTCGATTGAAATAAATTAAATTCATCACTTATAAGTTAAGTTCAACATAAATGCGGTAGATTCATGAAAAATAAGTTAAGCTTTATTTTTTTTAAATCAACTAATAATCAACGTCATTCTACTTAACATTTTTGTTATTATTATTAATATGAATATTACAAATATCATTAGGTTAAATGACTTTATTACTTGTAAGTGATATCCGTCGAATCCAATACTGGAACACTCCAATTCAATATATTTCAGTTTAATTGTGTGTTACTTTAAAAAATTAAAAATATTTGTTTAATCAAAATCTACGAAAAACATATTTGTTTTAACATACTATAGAATAGTAATTTGTAATATATTGGCTTAATTTTAATTGCATCTTTACACAGTCAAGTTTAGTACAGTCCAATTTAGTACAATTAAATTCGATCCAATTCAATTTGATTTGGTTCAAACATGTCCAATCCTTTTCAGTCCAGCTCATGTCATTCCAATTTTATACAGTTTTGTGTTTTTTCAGCTTATTTTTTTAACTCATATAAAAAACTTTAAAAATAAATTGAAGTCAATACAAACATTTTGAATTTAGAGTAAATAAATTAAACTCAAGTGGAGAGGGTCTAATTAAGAAGAAAAACGGTTTTTTTTTTATTATTTTGCAGTAAAGTGAGTTTTCCCATAGGTAGGTAGAAAAAGAAAAGGAGAAAAGCTAGCTGATGTTCTTTATCGCTAAATCTGCAGGATATTTAATTACACGACAGAGCATGTCCCATAATGTGAATCCTCATGTTAATCAAGCATGATTATGTGAGTGCTCTCACACTGACAAAGACTAACACATGTCACTACACAATTAATTTCGATAAATTACATTTCGACATACTAGTACTCCATTGCTCATTTCACTTTTATTACTATTCAGTGTCTAACTTTGACACATATTTGAATATATATATATATAGATAATAATATTATCATATATGATATTGTTCAATTCGTCGTAACAAGTAGTTTCCAAATATCAACTTTTTATTTGCCG
>JAULKK010306735.1:0-12205 GCA_032355705.1 Rubia peregrina
TGCTTCACCACCTTGATTTCTCATGAACTGCTGATTTCCTTGATCTACACGATTTCCACGGTTCTTAGCAAAGTTCTATCCACGTGGTCTGTTACTTCCAGTTCTGTCTTGTGGTTTCTGTTCACAACCTTCTTCAGCATTCTCAAAAAGTTCTTTGTGATGAGTGCAATGTCTTCATTATCATCCTCACTATTTGATTCATGATTCTCATTTTGAAGATGCCTTAACGCCAACTCCTTCTGAGTCTTCTTTGCAGGTTGTTTCATTGTCATCTCATACGTCTGTAGTGATCCCATCAACTCATCCAATGACATCCTAGATACATCTCTAGCTTCTTCAATTGCTGCAACCTTCATAGAAAATCGCTTGGGAAGTAATCTTAAAGTATTCTTCACCAGCTTCGATTCCTTATAAACCTTTCCCAATTGATAAGCCATATTAGAGATGTCTCTGAGTTTCCCATTGAATGTGGAAATCGTATCATTCTCCTCCATCTTCAATTCTTTGAAATTAGATGCCAACATCTGTAGTTTGGATTCACGTACTCGACTAGTTCCTTCATACACAGTCTGCAAAGTATCCCATGCTTTCTTAGCCTGATGACATGTAGAGATGAGCTTAAACTGATGTTCATCAACTGCAGTGAAGATTGCATTTAAAGCCCTGGAATTTTCCAGAGAACCCTTCAATTCATCTGGGGACCATGATGATTTATCCTTGAGCGTTAATTTCTTTGAACTCAATTCTCCTTCTTTCTCCTTAGAGCTAGATTCTGCATCTTCAGTTGGAGGATTCCACTCGTTTTCAAAAAAGTGCCATGCAAGTTCATCTAGAGAATTGATAAACAACCTAATGCGAGCCTTCCAATATTTTAGTTTGAACCTTCAAGCAGAGGTGGCCGAAACACAGAAGCTTTATCCTTTGTCGCCATGGTAAAACCAGATCTCACTTTCCTTGACACAATCAAGATAGAACATAAGTGACCAAGCTCTGATACCAATTGAAAATATCAGTTTTACCTTTTTAGCTTAACTAGTAATCCTATGTTCCAACATAGTCCAACCAAGTATGTAAAGTAGATAAAAACAAGACACACAACTTGGTTACGCAGTTCGGTGAAATCCACATACGTCTGCGGGCCTGGCCCAGTTCAGAATAAATCCACTAATCACAAAGATATAGTAAAAAGTACACCATACAACTATACTTATCTTTTCTAATTCCACACGTGCATTTTTCAAGCTCTCCTTGTTACTGATCCACCTTGATCAGACTCCCCCTGACCACGAAACTCGTCAATGCTGGATCTCCTCCTCACGAGGAATTAAGGCATACATTCTTAACTTTAGCACACAAGTCTGGTATGTTGGAACATGGTCAGTTTGGCTCTCGGCAAAAAACCTCTCAATCAATTGAAAATCTCTAATGCATATTTTCTCTGTTTATTCCACACTTTTTGCAGCCGAATAATGTCCTTCTTTTATAATCCAATGCAGATCAGAATACTCCATCATTATCTCCATAATATTCCTATTCCTTATCTGCTTTTGAAGCATATCCACATCCTATTCCTTCAATTCCAATTCCATAATTGTAGGGATCTACCATAATTCCATTATGCTTCTAACATGCTGAATCAAATATTTCGTAATCATCAAATTCCATAAGCCAACCCATCGCAGTATTTATTCCACAAATCTGCAGTAAATACTGATTTCTGTCTATGTTCCAAAATGCTAAGTTTTACTTCTATACCATAAGTTCACAAATTTCCAATCAATTAATTCATGAGATACACGTGTCTTTACAATCTCTTCCATGATGTCTCACGTGACTTTACAATATTAATTATAATATTATTCTTGTGAGGCATTACGCAATTTGTTACAGATTTTATATGCAAATTATGTGTTAGTAATATTCAATTTTAATCTAGTTCGCATTTTAATTGATTTGGTTTAAATATTAGTTAGTCTTTTAGAAAATGTACGTGTGTGGAAGGATGTATACCACTTGGAGTTGGATGTATGTACATTACTTTAGAATAAACATTCTTATTAGTCTATAATATGTGACTATGTATGGAGTATGAGAGTACATGAGGAGTTCGTGTAATATTTGACTATGTATGACTTGTGAGGGTACCTGGGGAGTTCATGTGTGTGCATCTTATGTGAATACACAAATGAGAGTAATGTAGTTATTAAGTGTGTACTGCAGGATAACTTCATAAATTAGATTTATTAATTGTGTAATTTCATGAATTAGGAATAATTATGAGTTCATGGAGTACTGTAAGTGTGAGAATGGATATGGAACTGTCTGAATGGCTGCAAAATTAAATTTGATTAAACATAGAATTTAGCTTAAACATATGTGTATAAAATGAACATGTGAAGTTTAAATAATTATTAATAAGGCTATCAACATAATACAAAGTTGCAGGTTAAGGACGGATTAATAATAGATATGTATGATCATTAGGATACGTATATAATTGTGATAGGTTTTGAATAAGAAATAAATATATTGATTAATAGTGTTATATTATGGACATAAATTTCAGGGAGTGCCGAAGAAAACTACACACTGTGAGTCACAACAAAGGTGAGGGTTCTAACTTTTCCAAACTAAACATTTTGAAATGAATTTTACAATTGAAGTCATGAAATGAAATGATCATTTTTATAAACTTTTTAAAAGATATTATTTTCCATTTATAAAAAGATATTATTTGAAATGAAACGATCATTTTTCACTGCATTGCATATCCATTACTGAATTTGTTTCTAATGTTACTAAATAATTGTTTTAAAAGAGTTTAATTGCACTGTTTACCGTTAATGTATTTTACTGAACTGTAATGTGAATATGTAAATCTTTCGAAAGATGATTTTCCCTGTTTACAAAATCCACTTATCTTCATTGCATATCCCTTACAGAATTCCATTTTATTGTTAATAGTTTTTAAGAGTTTCATTGCACACAGTTTACTGTTAATATATTTTCCTGAATTTGTTATATGAATATGTGAGTATTTTGGAGGGTTTCGAATTTTTAACACCGCATTTTGAAAGGATTTTAAAGAAATATTTTGCAGAGAAAATATATCTTCTTCATTTATTATTTAATTTGCTTCATATTCCATTGATTTATTTATATTTTATATACTAAAATATTTACTTTGGTTGACTTTTCAATTATTAAACATCCATTTTCGCATTGCATAAAATTAATTCTTGAAATTGATACCGTGGGATCACTAAGTCACCCATGTTACTGAACTGATACTGACTATGGGTCACCTAGTGACTCATAGGTTGTTACTGCTACTGACTATGAGTCACTTTATGGCTCATAGGTTGTTACCGTTACTAAATACTTACTATGGGTTGACTATGTGAATCTTAGGTTGTTACTGAATACTGATTACGGGTTCACTATGTGACTCGTCGGATGTTACTGAATACTGACTATAGGTTCACTATGTGACCATATGTTGTTACTGTTATTGAATACTGACTATGAGTTCACTATGTGATTTATAGGTTGTTGCTGAATACTGACTATGGTTCACCAAGTGACCATAAGTTGTTAATGTTACTGAATACTGACTATGGTTCACTATGTGACCATAAGTTGTTATTGTTACTGAATACTGACTATGGTTCACCATGTGACCATAGGTTGTTAGTGTCATTGATTACTGATACTATGGGTCCATGACCCATAAAACTGTTTTCGTTTACTGTTTTCTGGTTTATATTTTCTGCATTGTTTTTGATAAATTAATAACTTTACATGAAATTTTTATTGACCATTGCATTTAATCACATAATGTTTATAGAAAATTTGTTCATTGCATATTGTTATTTACATGTCATGATATATTTTTTTTGGAAACTTGGAAAACTTACGGGCAAAATCTCACCCTTCATTTTTCTAAATCTTTTAGGTTAACCACTAGGTATGGTGTGACTGTGACATATAAAGTGTGAAGGACGCCCAAAGACACTACCCCTAATTTTGTTTAGCTAATTTTACAAATTTTATTTGGGTTATGAATTAGGTTTGAGTTGGGATTCTAGAACTTCTTTATGATAGTTATTGATAAGTTTTAGAATTGTAATAAAAGTACCCTAAATTTGGACTAGGGCGTTACAAATGGTATTAGATCAACGATTCTGAACATTAGGGAACTTAGGACAGATAAATAACTACCTTAAGACGTTTAGAATTGGCCTTAAGGTCCCTGAGTATTTATTATAATACCTTCTAGTAGATATTAGTCTTGCATGTCGATAGTGTGCTAGGGCGTATGTCACAAGTGAACCTTAAATAGTCCAGCGAGTTGGCTTGTAATCCAAAAAGAAGAGGTGATTCCTAATGATTTACCCAAAACACCTAGTTAAAATTGTAATCCATAAACGAGACTTTCTTAAACTGTAGGTATATGATATATGCTAAAGAAACGACTATGGAGTATGGATTGAATAAATTTTGTGCAACAGACTAAGAATAGAGAACCAGATGGTTAAAGTTTGGGAATAGAATTAAAGATTGATATCTCTCTCACTATATATAGATACATATATTAAGCTTAAAAAGTCTCGTTGATGGTAAGGTGGTGATAATTAGAGTTAAAATACTGTGATTAGATAAAATATCATAATTTATGACATAATAAGATAATTATTTAAGTTTGAAAAGTATAAATTAGTATGTTTTTGGGGTTTCATACCTTTTAAGTGAGTAAGTGCACCTTAAAATATTCTGATTGACGTTTACTTTATTTATTTATTTATCCTTGTTCTTGATAGAAAACTTGAACCCTGATAGTCAATATGTTCCTACAAGCTATTAGGATATAGAATCTGTAAAACTTTTATTGGCGGTTAATATCAATCGTACGATACAATCTTGATAGTAAAATTAGTACAAATGAAAGATTATTTGCAGAATATTGGAACTGAATGTAATCAAGATTGAGTTTTATGAATACTTGATTTTTTTGTTGTCATCAAATGCTTGAAAAATAAGTGGTAATATATTTTATAAGAGAAAGTTTATTTTATTTATGCATAACTAGAGTGAAAATGAGCTATTGATTGTGATATTGAGATGTAAAGGAAAATTTAAGGGTAGCGAGCTAAAGGGAATATATACCAAATTCATACATGGATGAAAAATAAAATAAAGAGAGAGTTAAAAGTATCCCTAGAAAAAAATGATTTAGTACATTGAGTATGATTTTAACCTATTAATAGAATATTAGATAAATTAGAATCAAGTTATGAAAGAAATACCCATTTTGATTGGTTTTGTATACATCCTTTTCATATATGATTCTTCCTTGTATACCCTTTGTACTCACTATATATATATATATATATATATATATATCAATACACGCGGCCACAATTATTTGTGAATTTTATTTTATATCATAATTCCTAGTTTTTTCTCTCTTTTACCGAAATTTCCGGTTCTTTTCAATCCTTCGTTGCCGTCTTCTTTCTCACACTAACGCTGAGGCAGGCGTCGACTCCCAATTGCAAACTTAATGTGTGATTGGTCTGATCTGTCTCTATGTTAGTGTCGTGGATTGTTAGTTTTTTTTTTCATAAAAAAAAACAAACAGCCGCCACCCACCTGCCATCGCCGCCCTCTTTTCGATCGCTGTCGGATGCCACCGTGTTCTTCCTATCGCCGCCGGACTTTGCCGCTTGTTGTTGTTGTTGTCCGCCAGTACTTTATTACCACTGGACTCCACCACTTGTATACCAGTTGTTGTTTCTTTCAAATGGAGCTAGGTTCTCGCCATTGTTTGGACTACATATCTGGGTTCTCGTCTTCGGTCACAAATTGTCGCCGTTGTTCACAATTTTACCGTCGGTTCTAGTCTCAAGCCCTCGCCGCCGGTCATCTTACCTAAATTCTAGAGATCTATTTTCTTGGAAAGCGCATGAAGAGATGCGCCAACATTTCTGGTCTGTTTTTCTCTGGCACGTGCACTACACGTGTATGTTGTCTATCATGTTTTCTCACGCAACTGTCATCTCGTGATATATCCAGCATCTCACGAGTTATACACTTTCTCGCGCCCAGTCCTTTTCTCACACTCAGATCCTAGTCCACATCTAGTCAGTGAATCCAATCAGTATCAAAAATGGTTTTTGTACTATGTCTTATTATGATCAACCAAGGCGCCAATGGTGTGATGTTTTGGGTCATGTTGTTTCTTTCTTCTCTAAACTTCATGGTGAATGGTTCCAGTTGCAGTGTCTGTATTGTGTAAGAAATTTGGTCATGTTGCCTCGATTTTTTATTTTTTTTTTAAAAAAGGGTAATAGCTCAAATGAGCCCCCTATAAAATCCCACCCCTCCCCTTGCCCTTGGTGAGGATTGAACCCATGACCTCATGGTAGTAGTACTAGACTTCAACCGCTAGACTACATTCAATCCTCGATTTGTTCTCATTTGGGCTCTAGAGCCTCATCTCCTGCCTCTCTACCAAATGCTCCTCTGCATGCTCGTTGGATAGCTGATTCTGGCGTGACAAACCACATGACTTCTTATCAGTCCGCTCTTGAACGTGTGACTCCTTATTATAGTAACAACTATGTTATTTTTGGTAATGAATCTGCCCTCCCCATTACGCATGTTGGTTACACTCGGGTCTCTGATACCTAATCAATATTTGATGTTTTGGTTGTTCCACAAATTACAAAAAAAAATTATCTATTAGAAAATTGACTCAGGATATGAATGTTGTTATTTGTTTTATGATTTATCTTTCACTCTTTCGAACAACTTTACTAGTGATGTTATTAACAAAGGCCATTGCGATTGGGCTTATATGTTTTGGATTACGGTCTTGTTGTTTTATCTTCTTTTGTTGCATCGGGTGCGTCTAAAACATCTTTCGAACTTTGGCATACTAGACTGGGTCATGTTCCTCATAACATTTTTTATTCTTTGAGCAAGTTTGGATATTTTTTGTCACTAGCTTGCTTCCAAAGTCACATTTGTGTTCTTCTTGTGAGATGGCTAAAGGCACACGTCTATCTTTTACTGGTAATTTAAACCGTGCACCACGCATACTTGATTTAGTTCATTGTAATCTTTGGGAACCCTCACTTGTTGTCTCTCGGGCCGGCTTCTCCTATTATGTCATTTTTGTTGATGATTTTTCTCGGTTTAATTGGATATATCCTTTGCGACGAAAATATGATTTTGTGGAGGCTTATATGCATTTTGAGGCTCTGGTTGATAACCTTTTTTCCACCACCATTAAAGTATTTCAGAGTAATGGTCTAACCAAAATTTTGAATCATCATATGCGATCACATTTTGTGTTTAAGGTCATTCATCATCAGCTTTCATATCCTTACACTCCAGAGCAAAATGGTGGTGCAGAGCAGAAGAATTGTTACATCACTGAGACAGGATTGTCGATGCTCTTTCATTCCGACCTTCATCATTCGTTTTGGTATGATGGTTTCTCTACAACAGCCAACATTATCAAAAGGCTTCCAACACCGATTTTATCTGGTCAGTCTCCGCTCTCTATTTTTTTCCGTACAACTCCTCACTACTCCAACTTTCATCCATTTGGCTGTCGAGTTTTTTCTGTAAATACGCCCTTTTGTTGTGCATAAGTTGTCACCTCAAAGTATGTCATGTATATTTTTAAGTTATATTTTGCAGTACTAGGTTTATCGTTGTCTTGATCCTCTTACGAAGGAGTACATCACTCGTTATGCTAAGTTTGATGAGATGTTTTTTCCAGCTACTTGCACTGGTATTGCTACTAATCCATTTTCATTTGATGTTTTTGCATTTTTGGAACCTTCGCCCAGCCTTCGTAGGTGTTTGAGCCATCTTCATTAGCCGAGTTGTCCATTATTTGGATAATTCTGATTTACAGTTTGTACTGGGAGCTGAGGGTTTATCTGAAAATTGTTCATGACCGCCGCATGCACACCAGCAGCCCAATTCACAGCCATCATCGCCGACATGCACGCCACACAAGCCTTGATTACCGCCAGCACGTGCAACTCACACACCAACAGCAACGGCTCTACCGATTACACATCCAGTGCTGCCATTGTCAGCTGCCACTCTCATGCTGCCATCGCCAACCATTTCTTCTGTGAGGCTATCTGCCGCCTTCGAGCTACCAACCCTAGGTTCCACACTAACTCCGATCTCGGCATCCGATGGCTATTCGTTTTTATACTGGCTCTCTCAAGTACAAATTTTGTTGACTATGATATTTTCAGTTTATTGAGTGTTTTTTTTTGGTAAAACTGAACCACAAAGTTATCGCTCGACTGTTAAGAACCTTAATGAGTTGCTGCTATGGATTCCGAGATGGAGGCTCTTCGGACTCAAAAGACGTGGAATTTGGTTCCTCATCCATCTAATGAAAATGTTGTTAGTTCTAAATGGGTGTATCATTTGAAATATAAGGATGATGGCTTGATTGACAGGCATAAAGTGAGGTTAGTTGCTCAGGTTTTTTTTTGCAATTTTCTGACATTGATTATGATCACACTTTTAGTCATGTGGTGAAGGTTTCTATTGTTTGTATTGTTTTATCTCTGGTTGTACTTGTAATTGGCTCTTATGATAGCTGGATGTTAAGAATGCATTTTTAAATGGAATTCTTGACTCTCTGGTTTATTTAGAGCAGCATGTTGGATACGAAGATCCCATGCGTATAGATTTTTTTTGTTTTCTATGCAAGGCCATTTATTGTCTTAAGTAAGCTCACCGTTCTTGGTTCAGCATTTTAGCTCATTTTTACTAGCCTGAGGTTTGTATGCAGTTCCTCTAATATATCTTTATTTGTCTTTTCACAGGGTGCCTCTCTTCTCTATTTTGTGGTTTATGTTGATGGCATCATACTTACTGGTAATGTTGGTCATCTCATTTGGAAGTTTATTGATCGGATTAATCAGGAATTCAAAATTACCGATCTTGGCACTATGCAGTATTTTTGGGTTTGGAGGTTGTTCGTACTTCTAACAGCTTATTCCTTGGTTAGGCCAGATATTCCAAGGATAATTTATTGCACACTGGGATGCAGGATTCCGTGCATGTTGTCATTCCTTTTGTGGATTTATCGCAGCTTGCTAGCTCTTCCGGTAAACCATTCAGAAATCCCATTCTTCATCGGTCTCCGGTTGGTGCACTTCCATATCTGTTGATTACACGTCCAAGTTGTCTTATGCTCTGAACATGGCCAGTTAGTACATGCAAGACCTACTGATGACCATTTCCAAGTTGTCACATGAAATTTGCGCTACGTGCGTGGTACTCTCCACTACGGTCTTTAGTTTTGCACAAATTCATCCACTTTACCAGCTCTGGGTTATTATGATTCATATTGGCCTCGTTGCATTGAGACTCGTAGGTCTACAAACGGTTATGCCATTTTCCTTGGTGGTACCCTGGTGTCTTAGAGTGCTAAGAAGCAATCTACAATTTCTTGCTCTAGTTCATAATTAAAATACCGTGCTTTGGAAAATACTGCTGCGGAGTTAACTTGGCTGATGAATCTTCTTCGGGATTTATGTGTATAGACTCGTGCGCCTTAATAGTTCTCTCTTTCTGACTCGGAATCCAGTTTCACATAAGAGAGGCAAGCACATTGATATTGATTATCATTTTGTTCGTGAATTGGTGTCTTCTGGCAGGGTCAAGGTTTCTTATGTTTATACGTACTTGCAGCTTGCTGGCATCTTTACAAAAGGGTTACCTCGTCCTCGGTTTGAATTCTTACATTCCAAGCTTTGCATTGTGATCAGTCATACGCTTTTCTTAAGGGGGGTAATAGATATATAGTTGATTTAGAATCATGATATGAAAGGAATACCCTTTCTGATTGATTTTGTATATAGCATGTTCCATATTTGTTTCTACTTTGTATACCCTTTGTACTCACTATATAATTGAATACACACATCCACAATTATTTATGGATTTTACTTTCTATCACTAACTAACAAGCTTCTAACTAATAACTACAAACAACTCTAACTAACTGATAAATATCTAGAAAATAATTCATTTTCTTTTTATTGCTGATGAAGGCTTCAGTCTGAGATAGACATGTGATCTTCGGTTGCATCAGTTACATATTTCTTCATCACCTCCCTAGGATGAGGCTTTTGGGGAAAATGAAAGCCCATCTTGGAAAGTAGAGGCTGGGATACAACATGTGAAAGTAATTTAGTAAATCCATCAGCCAACTGACAGAGATAGAGAGAAAGCACATGGAGAGGGCTGCATTGATGAAACCCTCATTATATGTATGTCAAACATACTGTCAATCAATTTTAATGTGTTAAGTCCTCTTATGAAAAACTAGATTCCGGGTGATGTGCAAGACAACAATGTTGTCATATTTAAGTGGAATAGGAAGCACAAACTAATGGTGCATATCAGTTAGAAGAAATGTGATCCATTTGAGTTTAGAGATTGTCAGGGACATTGTGGAATTCCCAAGAATATGCAACAACTTGTAACTGATCTTCTTGTGATTCAGCAAGTATTCTAATCTGCAACACAAAATAATGATATGAAATTTGAAGAAACCACATGAAATAGGAGACCATGAGTAGAACATCCTTTTGGATATCTTGCAATGTGAATATTAGCTCTTCAATGGTGCTCAGGAAATTTCTGCACAAACTGACTGAGATGATGAACTGAGAATGTGATGTCAGGTCTGGTTAATAATAAGTAGAGCAGCCTCCCAATCAACCATCTGTAAGTACGTATCTCATGTAAAAGAGGTGAAGAACTGTCCTCAACCTGCCAAGAAGCGGGAAGAGGGGCTGTCATTGCATTACACTCAGACGGGTCAAGATCATTGATAAGATCCTTTATAACATATAAAAATGAAAATAAATAATCAAAGCATATTAACTGAAAATTGAAAATGCCTCAATTCTTATATTACACTCATGGTATTTTTAAGGGCTAACGACTTTTGTGGCCATTAAATTCTTTCCAGTGTTCAAATTTGGCCCCCAAATGTTTTAAACACCTTTGGTCCTTCAACAGACAAAAACGCTTAGCTATAGCCATTTCGTTGGGTAAAATCATCAAATTCAACTTTCGCCGCCTCATGAGACATTTTTAGGGGTAAAATAGTATTTTTAATTTATGGAGTTTAAATGTTTTTCAGCTTCCGCCAGCTAGCTTCGAGTTTAAAGATGAGGCTAGCGAGCTTAAATGTGTTTTTGAGTCAAGTGCCACAATAACCCTAACTTTAGGTTGAAAATGTCAATATAACCTTGTAAAACTAGAAAGTGCCAAATAACCCTAACTTTATAAAGTATGTGCCAATATAACCCTGGGATGCATTGACTTCAATTCTCAACGAGAATTCTGGTCGGATATCAAGAACATGACCATTTTGTCCTTGAATTGAAAAAGAAAATAAAAACAAGAAAAGGGCAAAGATAAAAACACCCCTATTCCTTCTTCCCAACTGCCCATAATTTGTCTTCCCTTTCCTCAGGGCATCTTTCTGGGGTGTTGTGTCCACCATGGTCACCCGTTTCTTACCTCCGCTTAGGTTATCAAGCAGACAAAGGCCTCTTCCGCAAAGGTGTTCATCACGCAATTCATCTACGATGATAAAGTCAATGATTACGCGGTGGAGAACAAAATCAAAGTCTTATGTCAAAGTGGTGTATGAGCTTCTTCGAGCTAACGTCGGTGGACGAGGAAGAAATTTGGAAGGTGAAGATCAACTCTGAGGACGTGGTGGCACTGCTGTACTCCTCCGGTACGACGAGCCTGCCGAAAGGGGTGATGTTGACCCACATGGGGCTCATCACAACCGTGGCGCAGCAGGTGGTCAGGTTTACATGGTGGTAAGGGTTTAGCGGTGGCGGTGGGATGAGGATTTAGCGGTGGTGGGGTGAGGATTTGGAGGAGGTGGTGGTGGTGTTTGGTGGAAGAGTTGGTGGTGGAGGAGGGTTTGGATGGTGGCTAGTGGTGGAGGTGGTGGTGGGGTGAGGGTTTGGAGGTGGTGGGTAGTGGGGGAGAGTAGCGGGTTGTTAGAACATGACTTGAATCTGAATCCTTTTATGTTTTGGATTTATTAGTGGGTAATTCCAATTCTGTTTAGGAATAGGATTAGACTAGTCTTATTCCATTTTGGTTTAGGATTCTGTAGTTTGGG
>JAULKK010306745.1:0-12205 GCA_032355705.1 Rubia peregrina
AAACATAGATCAGTCTTCATCCTCTACTTTGCTCTCCTTCTTTGCGTTATCTTCTACCACTTTGTAAGTGACCTTCCTTCTTCTACCATTCTTGTGAATGGACTTATTCAATGATAATATCAAAACAAGCTCACATGTAAGTATTAAAATCTTCAAAGATAGTTTTCAAAGTCTTCCAACAATTCCCTTGTTACACAAAATCCTCTAGAAAATTAATAAAAGCAAAAAGTCACTCTTAACTCTCCTTAGATAATTTCAAGGTAAAATTCCACACATAGAGAACAAAAGTGCACAAAATTGAATCCAAAATGTCCCAAAATAACTGTATAAAATGGACACATCAATCCCTAACTCTTCGTTGAGGGAGAAACTTATTCAGGATATGCCTGGCGGCGGTCTTAGTGGTCATTTGGGGAGATATAAGACCAATGCTAGTTTGGAGGAGAGGTATTATGGGTTTCATTTGAAGAGGGATGTGATCACTATTATCAAGAAGTGTTATGTCTGCCAGGTTTCTAAAGGTCAGTCTTAAAATACTGGTCTTTATATGCCATTACTTGTTCCTGAAGATATTTTGGAATACGTGTCTATGGATTTTGTGTTGAGGTTTCCTCGTATCCAACGTGTTGTAGATTCTGTGTTTGTAGTGGTGGACATGTTTTCCAAGATGTCACATTTTATTGCATTCAAGAAAACTGCGGATGTGTCCAATATTGCGAAGTTGTTTTTTCAAGAAGTTGTTCGTCTCCATGGAGCATCCAGAACCATTAATTTAGATAGGGATACAAAATTTATCAGTCATTTTTGGATTACTTTGTGGCGGATGTTTGAAACTACTTTGAATAAGAGTTCTGCAGCTTATCCCCAGACTGACGGGTAGACTGAGGTGAAAAATAGAACGTTGGGAAATATGATTCGTAGTGTTTGTGGTGAGAAGCCGAAGCAGTGGGATTTGGATTTTCCTTAGGTATAATTTTCTTGCAACAGTGCAGTGCATTCAGCTACGGGAAAGTCTCAATTTTCTCTTGTTTATACTAGTGTTCAGAAGCATGTAGTGGATTTGGTCGAGTTGCCAAGGTTCCCGGAGTTAACAAGTTGGCAAAGAATTTGGCTAAGGATATTGTGGAGACCAAGGAATATGTTAAGTCTTGTTTGGAGGCTAGTGAGAAGATGAACAAGGAGGCTGCTGATAAGCGTAAGAGGCTCAAGGTTTTCAAGGAAAGAGATGCTGTCATGGGATTCTTGCACAAAGAGAGATTCCCACTTTGTACGCACAGTAAGCTCAAACCACGTAAGTATGGTCCATTTTAAGTGTTGCGAAAGATTAATGATAATGCTTATGTTGTGGCTTTCACGAATACTATGAGTATTTCCAAGACTTTTAATGCGACTGCTATATATGAGTTCCATGAGAATGAGGTTCTCTATCCTGAAGAGAACTCAGGGTCAAGTTCTTCGGAGGTGGAGAAGAGTGATGTAGGGTGAATGGTAGTGAAGATTGAAGAAGCGATGGATCACAGTAAAGGTTCGATACGATTTTTAGCATAACTTTTGCGTCCGGAGTCAGAATTAGGCAAGGCCAATGCCGTTGGAACTGTCTCAATGAGTACTACAATAGTTACTGCTAAAATTTGGTGTAGGGTGTTTTAAATCCATTTGAGCTCATTTAAGGCCTCAAAACGACAACTCACTATTTTGAGTATTTTTTTATTTTTGTTTTATTTCAGAAATAATTCCAAATTTCTTTTTTTTAATTATTCAAGGGTTTCATTATAGTTTTTAAAGATCTCTTGTATTATTCTGATATTTTATCTTTCATAATAATATTTTTCGAGATATTTTCTTTCTGGTAGATTCCATAACCAAAATCTAGGGTTTGTGCTTGCAGACCTTAATTGATCTTCAAGATTCGTGCTAGCGGATCCCTTTTGATATTCTGACTGCTTCACAACTTCACAATTTTTGTAATTCTTGAAGGAGATAATAGATGAACCAAATGACTATCCTAAGCCTTCTAACCACCCAACTCCTTCAAGACCGACTCCAACTCCACAAAACTTTCCTCTTGAAAGTTTTGTACCCCCACCTCACTACTTTTGGATACTCATGGTGAAGGGATTCAAATCATTACCATATGAGTAACATTAGGGTCATGCTGAAGACCTAAATAAATGGAGCTAAGCCATGCCGAAGACGTGAATAAATTTGACTTTCAGTTTTGTGTTTGTCATTATTTGTCATTACTTTATATTATTCTTTTCACAGTGTGTTTCCATGATTTTGTAGCAAGGTGAAGTTCATTGAATTGGAGAAAATGAAGGATTGAGATCCATGAAAAAGGGAGGAAAGCTTGGAAAGTTGGTAAGAAAATTTCTTCTAAGTATTGGGAAACTCTTTCTGTCGCGAGTCGCGACGAACATGGGAGCTCCCAGTTGAAGTAATTTGCGATTTGCAAAGAGACCATCGCGATTTCTATCAGAATCAATTTTTTTTACCATATTAGGAACTCTTAGTTCCACTATTCGCGAGGACTTAGTCGTGAGTCGAGACCATGCTCATGAAGTTTTCTGGAAAATGCCAACTATTAGGTCCATTCCCCGTGAGTCGCGATGAACCTCTCATGATTGCGATAGTAGGCTTCCTTTTGAAATGTTTTGACTAATTCTTCACGAGCCGCGACACATATGTCACAAGTCGTGATACATACCTTGATTCAAAATAAAAATAGCCAATTTTTTTGTTTTCCTTCCATACCTTCACCTCTTCTTCTCCACCAATACTCTAAAAAAACCACCACACCTCCACTCATTTCTCCACCATCTTACGTTTATAGACATAAAAACATAGAAAAAATTCTTACATCTTTATAGTTACATTTTGTTGATTGTATCTTGCCGACTACATCATTGTAACTGTGATGAATATATTCTCTGAATGATGATGGTGGAATATTTGTTGATAAATGTTAGATATTAGTTTGGAAGAAATCTTAAGAACACCATAAACCTTCCACTAGTTAAAACGGTCCCCTCTCATGTTATATCGGCATGGGCCGTGCAAAAACACATAGCCCATGTGTGGAATGACTCATGCAATAGTGCACGAGCCACCGGATGGGGATGCTCCTCGAAGGTACTGAGCGTACGACTTGTGTGAAAGCTCATAGGGCATAGACCGGGGGTCTTCCTCTTCCGTTTTGATTGTGCGGCTGAGCATACCACATAAGATGCTCACCGGGTGTCTTCATCTTCAATTTATTAGTTGGGACTTCTAGACATGGACAGTGTAATCCAAATGGATCGTTTAAGCTAAATTGGGTCATGCTGATCTCCTCTAGCACGAGTCATGTAATCTTCGACTCTTCCAAGACTTAACTTCTTTCTTCAACTTGTTTGCACCGCTACAGATAAACCGTTGATCCAATTTGAGAGTTCTTGCAGTCTATTTTATAGTGGCCAAGAAGATAAATCCAACAGTACCACCCATGGAAGCTTATTTTCTTGGATTGCTCCCAAAAATTCATACAACTCTCAGATTACAATTCACCCACTTTTTTGCCTTCCTTTTTCGACCCTTCTATCTTCTACCACGTTTTGACTTATGGCCTATATTCTTATACCATCATTGCAAATGTCCTTCTACTATCTAATACCACCATTAAGAATGGCCTTCTACAAACTATGCCAAAGTGCTCACTAGCAACCTACCAATAAGCTCACAAAAGACAATCTAGGCATTCTTGAGGACATTGTGTCCATTAGATCCAATTAAGTTTACAAAACTAGGGATTTACATAAGAAAACCAACAACGGTCATCTAAACCCTTTGTAATGTAAACCTAGCTAAAACTAGCAATCAACCAACCAAAACATAATGACAAATGTGTCAAATGCATTAGTTAACGCATGCATTTAGGTACAGATCACCCTTTCGGGTTGATTTCTTCCAAATAAATTCTAACGAAATCAACCCAATTTACTGATAGGTTCATTTCATACTATATTTATGCTCTAGATATTGCATTTTGCCTTGGAATTTCGTTAGGAGAGATTTTTGTGCTCTTATCACTTTTCTAGGAAATTTTCACCGTCAAAGCAAGAAGTTAAAATAAAAAGGCATCATTGTAAGATATTGAACATTGAAGGAAGGAAGGATTGAAGACTTGAAGATTAGAAGGCAAAGAAACAAAGCAAAAAGGGAGACACATGAGCTGCTTTTTGGCATGCTTTGCGAGGGGTGAAATCCCTTCACTGCTCGTGAATTAGCCTTTCACAAGAGGTGGGAATCTGTCACTGCTTGGGAAGGCTGATCTTCAAGTTGATATGTTACTCATTTTTTTTCCAGTTTCTTTGTACTAAAAATAGCACTTTGAACCACTCCTTTTGGACCTTATTCTCCTGGCCAAATTTCCTCTTCAAACAACCCTAGTTTGCTATTTTCTTTTCACCTTTTCTTTGTATGAATTTTGTTATGATTTGTAGGATGATTGTTATTCTCTAAACCCTTTCTTGGGAGTAATTGATTAATGCGTCTAAGCCCATGTAGTGAGAATAATGTTATTCCTATTTAATGCTCTTGGCTCCCATGTACTTTATATGCACTGAATTTGGTTGTTAGGTTCATTAACTTGATTAGAAGTATATTGATATGGATTTTTTGTATGATAGTATGTTAGGAGTAAGATGGAAGTAGATAATTCCTCTCTTTTACATGTGGTCCAAGAACATGATGTTATGAATTGCTAAGTGAATGTGATAACATTTAACACTTTGTCATGTTTATCCTATGGTAGCAAATATAGGAGAAGTATTGTATGTTGAATTTCTTGATAATCCTTAGGAAGTATGTGAATCATTTAAATGTTTTCGATTTATCAAGATTATTTATTCTTTATGTATACTGCCATTAATGGGATAACTTTTGGCATCGTCATAAGAGGTCTTTATTTAGTTCCAAAGAGAAATGTTGAATTCATTTTTGTAGTTATATTTATAAATAATGGGAGGTTTACCACCACAAAAGGTAGTCAAGATGGTAAAATAGGTTGTTGGTTCAATGATCAATAAGAGACAATGAAGTGAAAATCAATTGTGACCAAGGTTTGATAACTTGTGTTTAATCCATCTTCTTAATTTGTTTTCATCATTAGCATATGTTTCTTTTTTATATTCTAGTTTTTTTGTGTTTCATTCGTAAACCTTAGTCAACCAAACCAAAATCCCTATGTATTTACACACACACACACACACATACATGTGTGTGTGTCTAATCTTTTGTGCATGAAACCATAAGAAAATCCCTCATCTTCGTGGATGATCCATACTACCACTAATGACTTAATTAAGGTCTAGGAAGTATATGATGTTATAAATTGTGTATTTGAGAGGTACGTCGATGAACTCCCAAATTTTGGCACCACTGCAGGGGAAGATGTGTATATTTTTAACTGTTTAAGTGTATATATATATATAAATATTCCATTAGATTTTATTTGGTTTTTGTCTTGACTTGGAGACGTATTGTTGGAGTTTTGGTGTATGTTTCATACTCGATATTTTTTCCAAGAACCCATACACTATGACCACATGTTGGATTTTAATCTTAAGAGAGCTAGAAGGCCTTCACTAGGAAGTGTGAACATAAACCTTATGCTCTTCATTTTGAAGAACTTACTATATCGATGGAAAATCCACAAGAAATTCCCAAGGAAAGGCTTCGACCACCCCCTATCCATGGGACAAATTTTGCTACGAGAGAGTATATGACCCTTAACTTTGAGCAATAACCGATGTGCATCACTTATCTTGAAAATGCATCACTTATTTGACAAAAGGTCGTAATGGTCATTTTGAGTTGATGTCTGATCGGCACTCCATGGGGTCGTAAAAAACCAACCTTTTAGGAGAGCTTATTTAACCCACAGAGTGCTTGAATCAAAGATAAGATTTGTAGAGTTTCTCCCGTGCTCACCACTAACTACTATAGAGTTGGTAGTGGTAAGTCTGGGGTCGCCCAAAGAGATACTAGAATTTGAAAGTTGACTACACACTATTCACAATCGGGCACCACTGAGGTAAACATAATATTGACTTTGGGGGGGGGGGTTATCTAACAATTAATGAACATGAAAATAGGAGATATTAAACTATAATAAACTATCCTTAGGTATATTTACATAACATGACCGATAAATAACTTTGATTCTAGATTCTATCAATTGTAAGACATATAAACCTATCCTATGCCTTTGTCACATAGTGTGGAGATAGCCAAAAATTCCCAATGTCTGTTACACAAAGCTTCTTCTCTACTTTATGAAGCTACACCACCACCTATGTAATTATGGAAAATGCTTCGATCACCTTTTCGATACCTTAATCATTTCCCCATCAATCTCACTACCAATTCTAATGAGACACTGGTTAAAGGAACAAATCCTTGCGTAGGTCGCAATCGTTAGATATGAAAGTGAGGAAAATACGTTTCAGGCACTCCACTATGGACACCAAACCCTAGGCCCGGAGAGGTAAATGAGTTGGCATCTCATAATGACTCTAGGATTGACACGACCCTAATCTCTAATCGACAACCTTAGTCCCTACAAACTATTATGCTAATATATCGGGGTAGGCCTAGGGCTTCCCCTCATTAGGGAATCTGTCATCCCTAACATGAAATATTACACTAACCAATTAGAATTAGAGTTTAATAATTGGTACAATACTCTCGAGATAGCATAAATGCACTTATCTCCCCGGTACTCGCTCACGTGCAATAGCTCTAACGTAACACTCCCAAGATAGTATGTTAAGCCTAGCACGATATTAAACCACACATGGATATATAGGTACATCATAAAACAAGGCATAGCATAAATCTTACAAGAATGTAAGGATCAAACACAAATATTCATAGGACATAAATATAGGAAAATATTTGAATCTCACAAATATTTGAATCTCACAAAGTCAACATCTAGTAATGAATACAAATATTTCTCCGAGGAAGCAAAATACTCTAAGGACATTAAATCCAAGACAATCATTGGATTCAATTCCATAGGTAAAACTAGGAAAATTAAATGAAGAGAGGAGATAGCCTCCCTCTTCTTATCTAATCTTAGATCTAGAATTAAAAGTTAACATTGACCAAACTGAAACCCTAGTAGACTATTTGCTACTTATATAGTAGGTGGAATTGGGCATTAGAAAAGCCAAAAAGATTAAAAATCCTAGTATCCATGTCACCATGGGTCATGCAACAGTGCACAACCTGCGCAAAATCACGCAGGCAGCAGATTGGTGGTCTTCCTTGTGGCAAACTGAGCGCGCGACCTGCACAAAAGAGCACAGCCCGCTAATTGGAGAGCTGATATTGGAGGTATGAGCATGTGGTCGGTGCAGGAACATGCGGGTCGCCACTTGGAATCTTCCTCTTCTTCTTCTGAGCACGCAGCTGTGGAAAAGCTCGTGGGTTGCAGACTAGAAACCTGGATCTTTAACACTTGAATATGCGGGCCGTTCAAAAGCATGTGGCTCACGGTGGGACTTAGTCTCTCTAGTGTTTGGTTTAGCATGGGCCATGAAAATGTACACGGGCCGTGCCATTCTTAATTTCTTTCAGAATTCACTCTCTTTCTTCGGCTCATCCATCTACTACCACGCGTTTAGCTCGTGGCCTTCAGTCTAATTTTTGCAAATAGCCTTCTTCTATCTACTTTGCGAGTGGCTTTCTACACAGTTCGAAGTTCCTACATGTAATTTTCAATAAAAGCTCACAAAAATGGATCTAGGCCCTCGTAGGGATATAGAATCCATTAGATTTAAAGTAAACTATAAAATTAGGGATTTAGATTTAAAAACCCAACAATGGTCATCTAAACCCCTTGTAATGTAAAATCACCTAAATCTAGCAATCTACCATACAAAATTTAACAAAAGATATGTAAATGCCTTTGGAAACACATGCGTTTAGAGTCTTATCAAATCACCCACTCTTAAACCTTTACTCTTCCTCGAGTAAACAAGAACAAGAAAGGATCTAAGCATACACTAGCATGCAAAGAATTTTCCAAAAAACACTAAATATTTTATTCCTAGACTACCCTAGCCACTAAAGACATAAGAATCTCTCACACTCTCATATCCCAAAGAAAACTAAAGTAATCTAAACAACCAACATGATGTTAAAAGGGGAGGTTTAATCATGTGAATGTGTGAAGCTATCTTACTCTACCAAATAAGCTACCAAAAGACAAGCCAAAAGAAGCATAAAATATGTTTCAATTTCTCTTATTTTGGTTAGTTGCCCTTTTGGGTTTTTTTGACTTAGGTGGTTTTTTTTTTCATTTTTCAATTTTTGTGTCGCACAAAATGCCTCAAATTAGGCTTCACACTACATGCAGATAAAGAAAATAGAAAAACACAAATAAATTTTCTAGAATTCCTAAATGACTAACTACTCCCTTCCATACACACTTACACTTTGCATTGTCTTCAATGCATCATACAAGGTTTAAAAATCAAAAGCAGAGTAGGTAAGGGAATACTTAGGAATGAACATTGGTTACCCAAGTTATGCCAAGTGGGATGAAGTATGACTCCTATGAATGAGTAATGTCCCAAAGCAGTTCTCATTTTCCTTCATAGAAGTAGTTGAGGGAATCTTAATGTTTGCACCAATAGCGTTTGGAAATGTGGACTCTTGGGCTATCCTTCGATCGAAATGTTCCCCATTTAAACAACACAAGACCAAGGATAATCGAGTTCCACAAAATTATCCAAAAGAAAATTGAGATAATTTTTTTTAAGAACACTACCAATGGGTATATTTAATATCTTCCCCGTGACTTATTTACCTTAGAAACGTTCATTCATAGATTGGATCTTCAAGGAGGATATTTTCCTCCTTGAATAATCCCAAATTCCTAAACTCAAAGTAAGGTTTCAATATCTGCCCATTTGCTAGAAATTTGGTTCCTTCTCATTTTCCACCTCCATCACACTATGAGGATATACCTGGATCACTACATACGGACCCACACACCTTGACCGCAATTTACCTGGAAAGAGACAAAGTTGAGATTGGTAGACAAGGACCTTTTGTCCTACCTTGAAGTTCTTTTTTTGGTATTCTCTTTTTGTGCCACGCCTTCATCATTTCCTTATACATTATTGAGGTCTCATAGGAGTTTCGACTAATCTCTTCAAGTTCTTGGAGTTGAAACTTCCTATGTTCTCTGGCTTCTCTCAAGTTTATAATTAGACATCTCATGGCCCAATATGTCTTGTGCTCGAGTTCGATCGGGAGGTGGCATCTTTTACCAAAAAGGATCCAGTGGGGTGACATACCTATAGGGGTTTGTGTATAGTTTGGTAGACCCAAAACGCATCATCTGATTGGAAACTCCAATCCTTCCTCGATGGTTTCACCATTTTTTCAAGAATGACCTTGATTTCCCGGCTAAATAATCTCTGCTTGCTCGTTTGTTTGGGGATGGTAAGCGGTGGATGTCTTGTGGGTTACTATATTTCTTTAACAAGAACTCTATGAGTCAGTTACAGAAAAAAGTTCCTCTATCACTAATCATAGTTTGAGGGATGCCAAACTGAGGAAAAAGTGTTTGATTTGAGGAATTCTATCACCATTTTTGAATCATTGGTCTTTGTTGCCTTGGCTATACCCATTTTAACAAGTAGTCTACCACCACTGAAATATAGCGGTTCCCTCGAGAATTAGGGAAGGGACCCATGAAATCCATTTTCCACACTTCAAAACCCTCACACGACAAGAAGTTTTGGGGCATCTCATTCTTGAAAGAAATGTTACCCATCCTTTTTCAATTGTCATAGGATTGGACAAAATCTTCGTTATGTAGCTGATGTGTCATTTATTGGTTATTTTGGGACCTTTTGGACTTACTTTTGTATGATTTTGTGCTCTAGATCCTCTATTTTACCTTGAAATTATCTTAGGAGAGTTAAGAGCAACTTTTCCCCCTTTCTAATTTTCTAAGTAATTTTGTGTGACAAGACCATCGATTGAAGATTTGAAGACAGTGAAGACTAAGTTTTGAAGAATAAAAGAATCAAAGTCTTGAAGAAGAGATGGTGACGATTTAGACAAGAGGAAGAAAGAAATGAAGAGCAGTCACCCTTGTCTGTCATGAGTCATGATGCATGTGTCCTGAGTCGCGACAGTCGGCTGTAGAGATTTACTTTTTTCCCACTTTTTCCACTATAAATAGCATCTTATCCTCTCTCTCCGTCATATACTCTCTTCCCATTTCTTTTCAGAAGAACCCTAGTTTTTCACTTTGTTTTCATTTTGTTTCATCTTAGATTATGTTTGGTTTGTTATTGATTTTTAATATGAACTCTAGTAGCTAATATTTATCTTGAGAGCAATTGATTGAGACTTCCTTGCCAATGTCTTAAGAATCATTTCTACCAATTTATTGCTTTTGGTGTTGTGTATTTATGAAACTTTTAATGTTGGTTGTTGATGTCATTAATGTGGTTTGAAGTTTGAGAATATGCAATGCTTGTATGATGAGTTGTTAGGATTAGGTAAAAGTAGATAATTTTCCCCTCCTTTGATATGGAATCCAAGAGAATAAGTTAGAGGGTTTAATTGGATTTATTATTTGATAATTCCTAGATGAATGTGATGATGTTGAACTCTTTGTCATGTTTGTTTTAAGGTACAAAATAGGAGATGTCATTGAATGTTGAACTTTCTTGACTAATCTTAGTAAATGCATAGATTGGTTCAGTGGTGTTTATAAGTGTTACCAAGCTTGTTGATTCTTTGTAATTAATGCCATTAATGGGATATATTTAGGTGTTTCTCGACTAAAGAGGCCATTAGTGAGGGTTACAAGAGATGCTGAATTCACTCTTGTAAATTACTATCAAAGAAAGGTAAAAGATTTAGCTTCACAAAAAGTAGTTAAAGTAGTGAATACTTCATGGATTCAAGGATAGATAAGAGGTTAGAAGTGGAAATCAATTGTTCCCAAGGTCCTGTAATTTGGTACCCCAAACAATTGATCGTCGGGAAACACTTCTTGAATGGGTTCCAACTTGTACCTCTCCTCGGTGGTATCTAGGCCTTCGGGGGGAATCTATCAACTGAAATGATCATCAACCACAATCTCACTACCCTTTTTGTCTCTCTCCTTAAGATCAAACTCACTTAAAAGAAGGATCCACCTAATAAGTCTAGGTTTTTCTTCCTTTTTGATCATCAAATCATGAAGTGCCGCTTGATCCATGCACACAATAACCTTGGTGCCGAGCAAATAGGATCTAAAATTCTCAAGGGTAAACACTATGAATAGTAACTCTTTTTTGGTTGTGGAGTAGTTGCGTTGTTCATCATTTAGAGTTATAGAGACATAACACATGACAAGTGGCATCCTCCCTAATTTTTGGCCTAGTACCGCACCTATGACATAGTCACTAGCATCACACATTATCTCAAAAGGAAGGGACCAATTTCATGGTTGTATGATAAGGGTAGTCACAAGCACTCCCTTCAAAGTTTCAAAGGCTTTTTTACCCTCCTCATCAATAGTGAACTTCACATATTTTTGCAAACATTTTTCATATAGGATATAAGATTTTGGAAAATTCCTTAATGAAGCACCGGTAGAACTTGGCATGTCCTAAGCATGGCCTAATATCCCTAACACTAGCGGGGTAGGGTAAGGATTTAGTGATGTCCACTTTAGCCTCATCCACTTCTAAACCATGGGATGACATGATATGGCCAAGAACAATGGCAATCTCAACCTCGAAGTGGAACTTTTCAGAGTCAAATACAAGATTTGTATCAATACATCTTTCTAGAATTAATGCTAGATGATGAAACAAACTCACAAAGGAGACTCCATGGACTATAAAATCATCCATGAAAACTTCAAAGTTCTTAATGAACTCCAAAAGATGCTAACCATACATCTCTGAAAAGTACCCGGGGTATTTCAAAGACCAAATGACATGTTCCTGTAGGCAAAAGTGCCAAAAAGGCATTTGAAGGGGGTATTTTCTTTGTCCTCAGGGTCAATGGCTATTTATAAATATCCCAAATAGCCATCAAGAAAGTAATAATAAGCGTGACCGGCCAACTGGGAGGTCGTCGCCGTACCTCTCAAAGATGTAATTTATAAGCCCTATTGCTCACTAAATACAACTAAGTAGAT